>VCRD01000022.1:29572-64256 GCA_006783055.1 Trinorchestia longiramus
TCACTACCACCATGTCACTACCATCAAGTCACTACCACCATGCCACTACCACCATGTCACTACCACCATGTCACCACCACCATACCACTACCACCATGTCACCACCACCATGCCACTACCACCATGCCACCACCACTACTCCCATTTTCTTGTAAAACTACTCGTTTGTCTCCCTCCATCATAAATCACTTCATGTCGTTCGTAATTCATCAAGACTCCAACTCGACCTTCAAAAACTTTTAACACATTGCTGTGCTGGAGGTTTTTGTACATTTTTACTTCTCACCAGCAAATCGTAAAATATAAAATGGATTTTTTTCTAACGGGATGGCTTACTGATAATTTATTTGATAAAATTAGCCTCGGTTTTGGAACAGCTTACATAGAACCTCTGAATTCAAGATTTTTTCCCATCTTGGTTAACACTGTTTTTACATCGTTAGAGACGAACTATTTGAGACATAAGTGCTCATATTTATAAACACTGTAGTATTGAAATTTCATTAGTATGCTTTGCATGTCGCTGAAAAAGTAAACTCATAAAAAGCTACGCCATGTTTCAAATTTTTCTTTGGAATTTCATTTACGAATTTTAATATCTTGATTCATGTTGTAGATTCAATCAAATCATATTAACTAGAGGGTACCTAAACGTCCTGTTACAAGGAAACATTGTAAAATTAATGTCCTTCGCAATATGTAAAAGCTATAAAAAATGGTAGAACGCTTCCTGTGCTACATACACTATTTCAGGAAACTTTACCTCTCTTCTGCTTTAAAATCTTGATTGGAATAGCAATGATCAATGAGCATCTATAAAAGCATTGTTATCCAGGCATCATGCAAAATTTGATTCAATTGAGGTGTAACTTTACATAGACCATAATTTCTTGTAAAAATAATCTGAGACAGATGAAGAACACTCTCTCAATTCTGATTTCCGTATGGTCGGAGGACTATCATGTTAAACAGGAAGTGAACCATCGTGAACGATTTTTGATTCTAATTCTTCATTTTGGATTTTTGAATGGGGTGTGCATAACTTGCTACCCTTATTTTGATTCCTGGAATGAACACAAGCGAAGTTCACACACTTGAAGAAACACTAACGTGTAGAATGTTTCGAGTGTGGTGAACATAGCAGATATTTTTCGGGCAAGCCACAGATTTGTCTAAAAGAATCGTAGTATTTTAGCGGAACTTGACTTTTTGTCACCGCAAAACTTCTCACCAGTTAGGTACACTAACCAAACCAGGAGCCACGACTCCTCAATGTAATATTTCTTCCGTGTCATTTATTTTCAAAACATTCATCATGTGTCAACCACCCTGCGTTTCAGTGCAAAGATGCCCTGTCAGGTGTCGCGTTACAACTGGCCTTATTGAATTTATTGGAACTGCAAGCTGGGCAATCATTTTCTGCAATAACCTCCTTTGATTCCTGGCAACTGAGGACTCTCTTGAATCTGGAAGTCTTAGCAGACATGAAGCATCTGTTCATTATGATCTTAAATATTATTCTCCTCAAGCGTTTTCATGATTTGATGAATCATTGTTTGATCATTTTTTTTGGAAATTTCAGAGATCCTCATAATTTAAATAAAGCCTTTTCCATCTGATGACGCTGAACAATAGAACATCCTTCACTTTGCACTTCAGTTCAAGTAAAAAATATTAATTTCGGCCGAAAGTTCCATCTGAAAACTTAAAACATTGATTTACAGATAAATAAAGAGGCAAAAAAGATTCACATTGTTTCAGACGCTCTTTTTAGCATCTCAGAAATCGGTGTCTTAACTTTTTTCTTACGTTGTAGTTTCATAAATATTATTCATTAGGGTAATCAACTAGTTTTCTGCGTTTTAATCCCATTGTGTCTGCTTAGTTTCCCTCTAATCTAAATTTTCTAGCTCACATGGAGCTTCTTATGCGTAACCTTATTCCCGCTATCTTCATTTTGTTCCTTCAGCCTTGACATTCACTAACTTTCCAAACCGAAACTGACATCTTCCTCTCATTCTCGAGGCCCATTCCTCAATCTAATTTAGTACTTCAATTAACAGGGATAATTTCACCAACATTTTAGGAGATAACATAAACAAAAATATCATAATAACCATATCCTATGTGTGAACAAAATTTTACGGCTTATAACAAAAAATGTTTCCCCTTTGGCTAAAAATTTAGAGTTTTTGGGAGCTCTTCAAGGTGATAATTCACTGTTATAATAGCGCAACGTGAATTTGTTGTATCCAATGTGGGTAATTTGAAGCGGAAATTAACTGATAGTCTTCATCCAACCACATGAATGTAGTACACATATGAATATAGTTGTATCAATACTACATTCATGTTGTTGTACGTCCAAAAACAGACGAGAATAGTATGCACGCTGTAGCTCAACTGCTTATGCTAAACACACACTTGGCTAGTCGATCGAACTTGATATTTTAAACTTGATATTTGACCCACTTGCAAGCGAAGTCTGAGGTACTGCAAGTACCGATATTTGCTTGGTCTGCAGCTACCTGAAAGCCGCACAATTTGCGTTCCGCCTTACATAGAGTAACTCGCACGCGCTACGCCTCGTTTAATACAGACTTGAGTTAACACCTGCTCTATCCTAACGTAGTTCCGGCCTTTACTTCAGACGTAGATTGGTCGACCTTGTAGGAGCTTGAGTACTTCATCCATGCATTCAGGTGAGGGATCATAGATGCATGAATTTGAGGTATTGTTTACCACCATGTGATGTAATCCGTTTAGTTTTGTTTATATAGTACGAGCGAACGATGAAATATATACACGAATATCTAGAAGTTTTGAGATATTTGTTGGTTCTACTAAACACTTTGTTTAGAAAGTGGAGCAAGTAAACTTGTGTTTCGCGGAAATTGACTGTTAAATTTACTTAGTCTGACATGAACTCATTTCGGTGATAAATGCGTTTACATTTTTCGTGACAAAGAATATTGTAAACCGAGTTAAAATTTTGAACACAGCCGATCTGTACTCTAAGTCTCCGGTGAATAGATAAATTTATCACAAGTTCAACAATGGTCGCTTCATTGCAGAAATCTATATCTACATAGGCATGAACATCTTTGTGAAAATGGGTCTCGATTTGACGTAAGTAAAATTTTCAAGAATTCGGGTTCATTTTTAAACTTGATATTCGTAGAAATGACAGCAACAGTAGGATACGATTTTAGCTGAAAACGAGACATTGTGGAAAAAATTATCGTGCTTTCAATCAAAACGTTATTCCCTCGGTAGTGAAAGTAGAGTGACATTTTGAGTGTTTTCAATACATGCTCTGTAATTTATTGCTATTTAAAAAACCGCCCTGATGTTACAGCTGTTTAACCCTATTTTTGCTCGTAGACAAGATGAAAAGTGAAAAAGTGTTTTTCGTTCGTTTAATGTTCCATAAAAATTCGTGATTTCCTGAGAGTTTCATGTTATTATGCTTGATTAGCTTTTGTAGGTGCGATACACGAATTCATGTTGCTATGTTATTTTCAAGTCTTTGGTACTATTCATTGTTTCAGGTATAAAGAAAACACAAAGCTGTATCCAAAAATAGATATTACATTATCATTGCATCATAAAAAATATAAATAATTGCTAAAAAAAGAATTAAAACAACGCAGTAGAAAAAGGAGCTTAAAATTCAAGAGGAGAAAAGACGGCAAAGGGAGGAAGAGGTTAAACAAGAACACGAAGATAATAAAAAGGAAGAGGTTAACCTAAAGTAAACAATTTTTCTAGCCGTCTTCACCGAGGAGACTATGCTTCTCTTTCAGGGCGTTTTGTTTTCGTTATCACGAAGTTAAGACGACCTTGTCAGACTGTAGAAAACCCACCATTCTTTAAAGTAAATGATCCCTCCATGTTGAATTCTCTTTTGTTCCAACTCGTTCGTCATAATTCCTTCATAACGTGTGAGAAGAAATAGAAATATAATTTATTTTACCACTGGAAAACCAATAGGTACAAGTCTAGGGTAACTAGAGAGAGAGAGAATTTCAATGAAAAAGTTATCTGTCAATGGCAAGTAAATAATTCGAAGGTCTTTTTTAGTCCCCATCCCTAAAAAATTCAACGCACTTCTTGCATGCCCTAAATAAATGACAAACCAAATACGAAGACAAACAAACAGAACTTTCTTTAGTTTACACTTTGTTTTGAGGATCCAAACTAGTGAGTTCATCGCGAGGCAGGAACTGTCACTTATGGCAATGAACGGAAAACAGAGCGCTCCCACCACTCTGATAAAGCGTGTCGGTGTCTCCGAGTCTCGGGAGGTTTCGACTCGAGTGAAAGGGAGGTCGGGATGTAATGATAAGCTGGTGGCAGACGCTGGTTTCGAGGTAAAGGTTATGCTGCCGGGAAATTCGCACGTGCGAGAGATTCTTGAGGAATCGAACACACTCAGAAATGTATGATTCTGTCTGCCTAGCAGTAAAACGGGTATTTTTTGCAAAGGATAATGTGAATTTGTATTGCTGCATTTTTTGTTAATTCTATAAAATAATATTCACTGAAGAATTACTGTCTAAGATTCAAAGAAAACGCCGGATGAACAATAGCGAACATATGCTGAGAGAATGAATTAATTAAATAGAATTTACTATTAAGTTCTATGTAATTAAAAGCAGTGCGTCAATAAGCCCTGCCTTAATGTGCATTTACCTTGATACTTTATAAAGATGCTACGGCTGAGATGAAGATCAGGATATAATTCGGCGATATAGATAGTCAATTATCCATCGTGCAGCTATGTGAGTGACCACAACTTGACTGGAGTTGTAAGCAGGAAAGTGAATAGTTCAACTGTGAATTACAAATTGATAAAAATTTATCAAAAGAAACGTTTTTGTCTCGAAGCCCCGGAGTTGTTGTCAAGACTACGAAAAAAGATGAATCGCAGCACTGGGAATTTGATCAGACAGTTTTGTGTGACAGGTTTTACTGTCATATGTAGATGAATTCATCACAGTGGTTTGGTGCGTCATTTTTATTTGAGCTTTAGACAGTCATAAGAGGTTGATCGAGGAAAGAAGACGGAGCGAGAGACAGATGTAATACAATCGAAACTCACACTAAGATCAAATTTCATGAAACACATGAAGGGCTTATTTTCGTCCTATTATACACATACGTAGAGATGTACGCATGCTTTTAAGTTGGAATTGTCTTAGAATTAATGATCTTTGTAAATGCTCGATGCTAAATACTCAAATTATTTGACACTAAGCACTAAATTAACAACGCCTATGTACATTGTAGTACTGTGTACGCATTGCACGCGTACGCTATAGTTCCTCATTAAAACAAGCATATTGTACGCGTACGTTAGAGTTCCTCGTTAAAACAAGCGTACTGTACGCGTACGTTATAGTTCCTCGTTAAAACAAGCGTACTGTACTCGTACGTTAGATTTCCTCGTTAAATCGATATGCGGAAGCAAGGTCGACTTCCCCCAAGGTTTCACTTGTGTCCCAGGGTTAGCTGATCCATCACTCAGCTGCTTTAATGATAATACATTTGGTGCGCTTGCATAGCTGGAGTATATGAATTGAACACGAACACCAATTCCATTAGAATTCAGTGTAGTCACAGGAATATGGAAAGTAACTGAAGTAAAACTTTGGTGGCTAATGTTTTTTGCTTCAAGATTGAGGTGTACGAGTAGTAGGTGTAATTTGCTGACTAATATCAAACTTTAGAAATAATTATTAGTGTTGTTCACGTTAAAACATAAAAACATCTTTATTCAATTTTTTTGCTGATTCTTCTTACCATAAAGTAAGTATTACTTTGATTTACTAATCATATTCACTTGTTTTGACAATGTGTTTCTTTTCCCCGTCAGTCACTCGCGATGCATCATAATTTGTCACACATCTTTGTGGTGCTGCTGCTGCTACGAGCCGCTGGTGCGCAAACCCAAAATGAGGAAAGAGTCTTTATACAGAGCCAGGTGAGCTGAGGATGAGGGAAGTGGTTGTTTGGGGATTGTGGGGAGTGTCAGGATATTGAATAGTCTTTATATATACCCAGGTGTTGGGGATGAGGGAAGTGGTTGTTTTGGGATTGTGGGGAGTATAGTGTTTATATATACTGACGTGAGCTAGGGATGAGGGAAGTGATTGTTTGGGGACTTAGTGAGGATGTCAGGAACTTGTATAGTTTCTATACAAGATAATAAAAGCCCATTTATTAATGCTCGGCCTTGTCAATTCATTATTCAATGTAACAGGCGTCAGTTACAGACCTTTCCTATTGGTTTGTGCATTGTTAACTTTAAGGAAGAGTGTGATTTAAAGAATATCATTCGAATCCATTCAGATAATGGCCAACTGCGTGGGTCAAGGCGTGGTTGACCAGTACACATCTCACCTTGTCAACGCCATCCGTCGCTGTGAGCAGATCGCTCCTCAGCCAACGAGGAGCCGGGCGCTAGAGGCGCTGGTGGTGAGTGCAGTGTGTGTTGGTGCTGTGTCGTGTTGAAGTAAAGTTTGTTGTGGGTTTGTGGGGTGCAGTGTGTGTTGGTGCTGTGTCATGTTGAAGTAAAGTTTGTTGTGTTTTTGTGGGGTGCAGTGTGTGTTGGTGCTGCGTCGTGTTGGTGTTGAGCTTTTCGTGTGTTTGTGGGGTGCGTGAAATGAGGTGATAAGTAACTTGTGTGTTCCGATGCAGCATACATTCAGTTCTTGATTTTGTGCTTCAAAACTTCGAAACGAAAGGCATTGTTCGAAGATATAATTACAACCTGAGGAGTATTGGTGAATCTCCAAGTACGTGCGGATCACTTAAAGACTGAAAGAATTATGACAGAATATCATTTGCTACTGGTGGATCCGGATATGCTCGAAGTCTTCCATGGTATTGTATAGAAACAGAATAGAGTAGTATGCATGCCATAGCTAAAGTGCTTATACTAGACACACACTTGGCTAGTTGATCGACAGATTCCATTGGAAGAATGGTATGTTAAAAACATGTATAATATGCAGCAAAGAAGTCACATTTTAAACTTGATATTTGTTAGAAATTTCTCATGTGATAATTTTTACACAATTTTGCTTCTAATTAAGGAAGCCAGGCAGAAACAGAAATAGTCTACCATGAAGTTTCCTTAGTATTCAACAGCAAAAAGATTCATATGAGGGGCTAAGGCTAAATTATGAAACGAGTACCATGGTATCAAATCTTCCATTTCAATGCTGATTTTGGGATGGTGAAGCAAATTCTGAGTTTACTATGTTAATGAAATATAAAGGCTTTTTTACTTCTAGTTGTGACATGACGATAATATGTTCGCCAAAGATCTTTATTATTTACAATAGTTGTGGTTTTATGCATATTACGTATAACACGAGTATCAAGAAAAAACTGTTGAAACTCAAAAAGCTTGTTACTCTCAGATATTTGAAAATTTAATAATGTTGAATTGTATTGGATTCATAAAGAGAGGGAAAAATTCATCTGTTCTGTTTTACCTGCTTCAAACGGTAATTCCATCTCATCCGGTAAAAATGGGCAGATTAGAATGCTTAATGGGTAATATGAAGTATTCAGGCTTGTGTGCAGCCAATACACATTGCTGCCGACTTGGCATGTGTGGTTTGAACCCCACAATCACAATGACTGTCCTGCTGCTGGACACGATATTCAGAGCTCGTGTAGGGGTGCTCTAGTGCCACAGCTAAACAGCTTTGCTAAAAGTACAGAAAATACAAATTTCTAGACAAATGTTTGATTCTTGGTGAAATGGAGTAAAATTGGTTATGGCTGATGATTTCTGCAGTGGAAATATAGCTGCTAGTCTTAAGGAGTCTGTTTTTGTTTACTACAAAGAGCTCCTTTTACTAAATAATTGTTTAGAATAATCTGCCAGAAAAGGCTGAGAGTACGAGTAAAAACGCCCAGTAATTTTAAACATTTATTTGTTCTGTATATTTGTGTTTTCGGTTTATCTGTGTTCTTTCGCATTCTCTTTGTTCATCATGAATTTAATACACAGACCACTCTTTTTTACATATTCTAACTTAAAAACTTTACTCAACATTGTTTCTTTCAAGCTTTTCTAATTTAGTTCACTCAAATCCACGGGTTTGTGAACTTTAATTTTGTGTGCGAAATATGTGAGTAACTTATCAGTTTTAAGTCCTAAAATTCGCGCTTTCTTAGGTGGACTTGAGTTCTCAAGACCGCGGAATCACTTACGTTCCTGTGGCCGTTCCTGGACTCACTGGTGTGGGTGGACTGGGTGGACTGGGTGGTTTGGGTGGACTTGGTGGCGTAGGTGGAGTGGGTGGTGTAGGTGGATTGGGGGGCGTGGGGGGACTGGGAGGCGTGGGTGGGCTGGGGGGCTTGGGTGGACTGGGAGGCCTGGGTGTTGGTGGACTTGGGAGCGGAAGAAGAGTCTTCCAGGATCCGCTCAATAATTTCGGCATCAATCGCTTCGGAATCACAGGACTGAACCCAACACTCACACCCCAGTTCGGGCAGTCAGACTTCAACAACATTGGTAAGATTAACATTTCATAATTTGTTCTATTAATATTCCAAAACTTGTTATGATACTGAAAAGTTACTCGTGTATAGGTTGACTCTATTACCAATATCGTTTAGTTCCTGCTGCCAGATTAATCTTAAATTTGACACATTATTATTTAACACATTTCCATCATGCGGCGCAGACAGGTATACAATTAACCCACCCTCTGATATTTTGCATAAAATTCTTTAAATCAAGACTAAGCAAACCAAAATGAAGTCGCACAAGCTGTGAGATGTACAATTTTGATTTCAATTTGCAGGAACCAGTCAACCAACTACGATCAACGCCTTCCAGAACCCTAACTCTCTCACCGGTCTCAACGAGGACTCTTTACGTCGTCCAGGAGATCGTTTTGGCAACAACAGGGGCACGGGGGTTCTTGGCCTAGGTACTGCCATCGACACAACCAGACGCCCTGACACATTCGACAGAGGCAACAACAGAAATAATAATCCGTTCGGCTTTAATTTTGGTAAATCCACGGCGGCAGACTTGCCCGAGAGGGCGGCCGTTGTGAAGGATGAGACTAATGAAGTTCCTCAGGTGAGGGCAACGAGCGTTTTGAATTTCAAGTGTTTGTATTTCGTGAGCATGTGTGTGTATGAAGAACGTATAAATCATAAAGTGATGAAACTTGACCAAGAAATTATAAAAACAAAAGTTGTCTTTACAACTGTTCAAATTGTTACTTTGTGTATTGTCACTCGACCTAAAAAGTATCCAGAATTATTTTACGTTTGTGGAACATTCTGCATATAAAATATTGAACCATTATACTTATTTCTCTTCGCCAAGCATCGCTTGTTTTATGAAGCACGAACATTTCCAAGGAAAAGTGACGCAAATGACAGTGAAGAGAAAAGAGGATTAAGCGTATCTACTCCTCATTTTTTGCATAGATTCAGAGAACCGTCGTCATGAACTTAAACTTCGTACACTGTATTTAATCATGAACCCAGCTTAGTTACTAAGAATTAGCTTCGTAAGGGCTGAAATATGTGCATAACATACTCTATTTATGGCAGGGAGTGGCGAAGAAAGAGGCTGCTCACAAACGGACCAAGAGGCAATCTTTCATCAACAATCAGAGGACGCGGATTGAGGCTCTCAACTATCTCAGCAACATGACATGCGTCATGAAGGAAGCTAACATGGTGTGTCATACTTTACCTGACGATAAATGCTGTTAAGAATGATGGTGGGAGCCTCGGTGGAATTTTAGAAAAATATATGCTTGTATATTTTTTGAATCATTTATCTTATTATTTTTTATTTTTTACGAGAAGCTTATGTTGTTGAACAACCATTATTAGAGCCCCTGTGCAAGCCTCTTCTTTTAATTTTTAATAATAGGACATAACAAGGAGCATTTTCAAAAGGAATTTCCTAACGCAACACAAGTTAGGCTGAAATAAGTATGTACAAACGTAGTCGATTCTACTACCAGTAGTTGAATTATCAGTCATTTTTGACGAGTGCATTAGGTGTACAAACTAGTAAAATATCGACTGTAATTGAGCAATTTTTTGTATAAGTTTATATCGAAAATTTTTGTTACAGATGCCAAAGATCGTCAATGTTCATTTATTTCATGCCCAGTATTATAAGTATAATAACTTAGAGAGTGATTCCTTTTGACTAATTAGCAAGAGACAACTAATTTTTACATGTAAATTATAGTTTGTTAACTTTTGTGATATGCCTGACTGAAACTAGTTCATTTTTTTCATCGAATTAATTAGCTTTGTGACTTCATATAACAAACTTGAAGGGAAATAATTAATTTGTTTAATCAAATTAGTTGTTTGAATCTTTTTCTTGATTGGTTTGTGAGAAAATAGAGGATAATAATGATCAATTTTTTAATAGAAATTTTTCCAACAAGTTATTATGATTATCGTGAAAAAACGAGCTTCGTTCATCATAACGAGTGACTACAAAAGCTACTTCCATGCAAAAAATCATTTTAACATTTGCAGATCAATGACAATAACCAGCTGAATCCCCAAATAAGTTGTTCTCCTGCAAATCTATCACAAGGAGTTACACTAATAGCTACTTCCGCTTAAAAAACAATTGGTCTCTTGTACATCGATCTTAACAACCTGCAAAGACAACACAAAAGCCACTTTCATGCTGCAAAAAATACTTCCTGTTAAATAAAAAAAAATTCTGCTCAGATCGACCACAACAACCTGCCCAACTACCAGTTCTTTGAGAGTGAGATTCGCCGCATTCAAGTGCCGCGAGATCTCCGGAACGACCTCGCATCAGGGCTGCAGTTCTGCAAAGAGCTGACACAGTGCATGCCTGTGGAGCGTCTCACCAATCCTCTAGCCAGGGAACTCGGCCAAGCGGTCGCCTACTTCAGGTCAGCCTTGAGCGAATCTCGTTTGGAGTGATGGTTTATTTGTGCGGTGGTTAAAGTTATTTATCAAAATAGTAAATTGTATGAATAATATCGTAAATCATTCTTGAATTAATGACTTATTTGGGCGATGGTTAAAGTTATTTATCAAAATAGTAAATTGTATGAATAATATCGTAAATCATGTGTGAAATCATAACACAATTGTGAGATTGATAAAGTTGTTTCTAAAATGGTGAATAATGCAAATGATATCTTGAATCACATTGGGAGTGATGACACATTTGTGCGATTTAGAGTGTCATTTTACAAATGCTGCTTGGTAAAAATAATAGTGCAAATTGCATCAAGTGTAAAGAAATGATACATTTGTGCGATTGGTGAAGCAGTTAAAAAATGGCGTATGAGAAAATGCCATCGTTAATGACACAGGTAAGCACCCTTGGAAATTTCTGTACATGCCTACTTGCAATTTCTAATAACTCTATTTGTATTAGTGGTACAAAGTTGAAGCATCATTTAAAAAAACTGACTCTTTTAATGGTCATACAAAAATAGTTTTTTAGTTTACTAATTCAAAATAGGCATGTATGTTGTTGTTGTTGTTGTTGACATGTATGTTTTGCCTATCATTGATGGCTGAGAATAGGGACATATTAGCAGGTAGCGGGGTGCGTGAATAAGTAGCGGGGTGCATGAGGGGAAAGAGTAAAATATTAGGTTGAATGGAAAGAGGAAATTGTGTCACATTGTGATTGTTTTCACTGAACAGAGGAATGAGGTGTAAAATTATTCAATCGAGATTAGAAGAACAAATAATTTAGAAATGAATATCGGAAATGTACACTTGAAATTATACGGTTTGATACTTTTTATGCCAGGTGTGGAGTGATAGAGTTGTCAGGAAAGGTAGATTACAGCGTTCTGAGGAAGTTTTGACTAATGTGTAACATAAACAAGTTGTGTCAGCTTAAAAGTAAGGTGATGTCAGAGATGAGTGCTAAGCGTGCCGGAGGTAGAAAGCAATGGTGGGTACATAAATCAGTGATAATGAATCGATAAATCAACCATTGTGGATGGATAAATCAGCGACGGTGAATGGATAAATCAGCAACGGTGAATGGATAAATCAGCAACGGTTAATGAATAAATCAGCAACGGTGAATGGATAAATTTGCAATGGTGGATGGTTGAAACAAAGAAGACAGTGCCTTACTAGGACACTTCAGTTGAGTTTACAAGATCTGTACTTGCATCAGTTGAGATACGAGAGTCTCGACAGTTTTCACGCAGATCCGATAATTTTGGCTTTAAACTCAAACTTTTTCCCTTAGAGTGAATTGTTAGAATAGGATAGATTAGAATAGAATATGACAACAGGAACGAGCTGTTTGTTCTTTCTTCGGTTGCTACCCAAGTCCCATGTCGTCTAACCTAAAGGCATCAATCACTCACATAATTGTTTTGACATGAGGGCTTGTAATTCAGAATAATAAAATAACGCAGTGAGAGCTATCAAACCCATTTACAGAAATTATGTACCTGATCTGCCGAAAAGCAGAAATACATACTGTAATAGGCAGGTGGATGCTGCATGGATAATTACCATCTGAGACTATCCATCCTTATTCAGGGAAAGGTACTGAGACATACTTTTATTCTTCAGTGCCACGAAAAGAATCGAATTCAGGTACGAGTGGTGTCCTGTAATTCATGTCTTTGTACAATAAATGAATAATTGAGACATTTCTGCAGGTGCACGGCAAGAACCGGCATCAAGGCGTGTATGAGTGCCGAGAACAGGAGATCACAGAGCAACTCTCGTTTGCTCGGAGCTTTCAACTTCTTCAATGGGAACGGACTCGACTTGCTCAAGTCTGTAACTGAGCTCGCTCTTGGCGATGACGCCTTAGGCTTCGAATTCTTCTAAATGGAGCTTCTATTTTATCTTGGAGGAATTATTGTCACAATGATTTGTTTTCAGCGCCAATGTGGATTAAAGGATATTCCCAAAACTACTCGTCTGCCTTAATGTTTCAGTTACCACGACAATTGAAGGCGATAGTGTTAAATGTTTTCAAGCATAGTGTTTTTTAAAAAAAGTTTTTCACGGGAAATGTATGGAAAGCTTATTATACTGGAGCTGCAAGCAGAGAACCAACGCTAACACTGCATTTGAATCCTTTCTGAAAAGCTGATTTCACACAACATATGAAAATTCGACAGCATCCATTAGGTATAAATGTATGCCAGTTTGCAACATAAACAAGTTGCGTTCGTTATAAATAACTGACTGAATTTTTAATTAAGAAATAAATTGCTTTGATAAATATAATTCCCACGACTTCAAAGTTACCTCCTTCTTTGCAAACAACTTAAACTTTACTACTTAGCTATGTTCTGCGTTCAAGCAGAAATTTGCCCGTTTTGATTTCCTATGTGAGGTTTGGTCTCACAATTTGCTGTGACACAGCGGCTCCAATGCAATGATGGAGCTGAGACTTACTTGCTTTTATTTGCTAAACTCTTTAAGTTGATGGTAGAAATAGTAAAGAGAAGAATGTTCAATCGTGTTTTTATCTATTACCTGAAAATGAAATTCACAATTTCCCTATCAAGAATCAAGGTCAGTGAAAAAAGTCCTACCGAGTTTTGGTGCGTAACATTTAAAATTATTGTTTTGAACTCCAAATTACTCTACTACTCTACTTACTACATTCTTACTCTTTCTTTTTTAACAGGGAATTTTATGTTTGAAATCTTCACTGGAACTAAAGATGTTCAGGTCACACGTGATGAACAGGGGCTTAATATTACCAGACCAATTTTATTATAGAGAAGAAGTGTCAGGTTTATTTGAACTTTAAAGCTCATAATACGTGCAATTAATATTGAGAGCTTACCTGCCCTAATATTATCAACGTAACGTTCATAAGAATGTGACGAGTAACGATGAAAATATAAACAGTACTGATAAGTACTGCACCAGATTGAGGAAATGAAATGAAACAACTTACGTTTCTGTACAATAGTTTATTGTTATCTGTACAAACAGTTCCTTGCACTACTATATACTAACGGCGAAGCTCGTAGCCAATACTGGCTGAACAGTCATTATTTTGCTGAATATTTTATGCAGTGTCGTCTGAATTATGACACAGTCGTACGCTAATAATAACTCAAGTGATGATGATGTCCGTAAAGAAAAGCTGTCCGTTAGTAAAACTGGATCATGACCCAGTCGAGTGCTCAGTCATAACTTGGGTATTGTGAGTCATTTTAAGCAGGAATGAAGTCTCCACCTGAAAAGTTATGGTGAAGAGAGAGTGAGTGATGGACCCAAGCGAGACGAACGTCGGGTCGTGTTTTATTCCACAATATGCATTGCTGACTGAGATACGAGTACAATAAATACAAAATCGCACCCATAATTTTGATCATTTAGGCATGTACTCGTGTTCTCTGACGCATTCCTGTATTATTTAAAGTGAAGTAACGTTTTTGAGCCGTGAACAACTTTATTTCAAACGAGCCTAGCTAATGCATAGTCGGGAGCGTCTGAAATGGTTTCGGCAACCACCCCTGGTGAATCAGTTCTGTAAGAAACTATGTTACATCATAGAGCGATTACGATGAGCTTTGTCACGGAGGTGAGTGAGTCATGCTTGTGGTTTGGGTGCCATGATCATGGGCAATGAAATGTGAAATGAAAGAAATCTTAGGTAAATATGGTAATGTATGCCCGTTATCCAAGTTTTCATCATCCAGCGACCGTATCGAATGTAGAATTATTTTTGAGTGTGTTTACAAGTTTGTTATTGAGTTTCAACGAAAATTGTATCGAAAATAACGCCGATTCTTTCTTTATTATTCTTACACTTTAAAGCAGAGTTTCATAGACGGGATAGGATTTATACTCGCACACATACTGTAGGTCTCATTTTTCGCCTAAATGTGTTCTACATTTATTTCAATACCCGATTAATGGTATAGAATAGTCAAGCAACGTTAAGAAACATCAACCAAGTCTTTATTTATATCTATTCTAATACACAGAAAATACTGATCGGACGCAATATGAACTCGTTTTAGTACACGCCAACTTTCTATTTTGATAGGTTAGGTGAGATATTAACAAACGCACTTAATTGTGAAATTGCGTATTTCTACACTCCATAGCGTAAAAAAGCTAGCGTGTACAGTCATAAGAACGTAAAATTTCAGGTTTACACGCTGAGTACGATATTCACCTGCACTAAAACGATATACAAACTTATACTTCCCTGAATGGTTCTTTAACTCTTCATCGCAGCTGCCATTAACTCGAATTTTTTGTCCCTTCACCAATTTGGTTTATGTCCCCTTCTCACAGGCTGAAATTTAAATTGTTTATACATCTGTAAATTTTGTTCTAAGCCCAAAACTATTCCCAGAAACCGTTTTTTTACATATTAATCATGAAAGCTTAGAGAAAACTATAATCGTATGAAAGGTTATGTTTTGAGCTTTGGCTTCTATATTCCGCGTTGTTTAGGTGCACTCGGTCAGTACTGCTCTCGTCTTCGTGATACTGAAGGAGGTAGACAAAGTTTTAAGAATGACGAAATGCTGCTGAAGAGATGAATTCTTCAAGCTGAATTTACAGCAGAGGGAAAAGTTATAAAATAACATACATCCTTGTATACGAGCAGATCAACTTACAGGGTGCAGTCACCGCACCTTTGTAATTCATGTTGAACTATATTTTTTTGCACAACTCAACAGAAAGATGGATGTAGTTAATTTGACAATTTCTCACCATTCATCTTGGAAGATATGGCTGGGATAAATTTTACTATTGCTCATCTAGAAAGATTGCAGATTATCAGAAAAAAGCAACATGGAAATTGTACTAAATACTTGGAGTAATAATTCAGAGTGTCTACATGTATTTAAAAAGTAAGATTCTTGCAACGCGCAAATACATTAGCAGAACACTTTAATTCGTCGCTGAAGGTACACAGTTAATAAGAGGCTTCAGAAGAATTAAGGAACCAGTTTTCAGAAATTAGTGAGACAATCACGAGGACAAATTACAGACTAACACGAAAATTTGATTTTTGTACTTCGTTCGAAACAACCTGTTCATAAGTTAAAAATAAATAAGGACCACAAATGTTACAGATTTAGAAACGAAACTATAAATCGTGAAAATGAAATTAAAGATGAAATTTTTATGAGATAAATGATGGAAACCATTAGGGTAGCTGATTTCAGCAACGACAATAACTTTCTTCATTAAAAAATAAAATAGCAGTTTCAAATTTTCTCATTGTTGAGGAAGTTGAGGAAACAACTAAACCTACGCAAAATTGATAAAAAAATTATAACCATTAACCCAAGACATTATCAGTTGGAGCTCTTTCGTTACGAGGCATCTCATATGCTTCCAGAGATCATTATAATGTTTTTTTTAGTTTTAATAATGATTTTCAGGAGTACTAGAATATTTTATGAAAATAGGTCACTAAAAAATTCAAGTGCTGGCTCAAAGAATCAGAAAACACATAAAATTCTGTACTGCATAATTTTCAATAGTTTTACTCGCTGCCTTTCGTTAAAGGTCAAATTTACGAATTCACGATAACTTTAGAATGTTGAAGTTAACAGTTTCCGCGCATGGGCTAAAATATGTCAGATGTCACCATCGATAATTTTGTTAGAAGGAAATGTTATTCCAGTGCCGTTACGCCCTTGAATGCGAGAGATAAATAATAAAGAAACCAGTTCAGGTACTCACCTGAAGATTGTACAGCCTCCACGAAAAGTACTCGAGAGGTACTACCTACGTACTTTGAAGCACAGTGTACACAACTTAAATTATAGTACACGGGCGGTAAGATTGTACGAGTAGTACATAATTTAATAATGGAAAGTTCCTTATGAGCTCTTTCTAATTAGATCCCTGTAAGAAGTAAATTTAGCAATTTGTTCAAGTACCGTTCTTTGGAAATTTTTTGTAAATTTTTAAATGAACGGTTAGAAACCAGTAAGAATTTTCGTAATAAAATATGTAAGAGTTTTAGGATGCACTGACGAATGAATGTTTTGAAAACAATGTTCACACACGAAGTGAATAAGTACGAAATATTTGTACGTGAATCTATACATAGTGTGAAAAAGTGTGAATAGTTTGAATATAAAAATTGATTGATATCCCACAAGTCATTTACATACATAAATATTATTATACAGTATATGTAGCCAAATAGAGAAAATGAGTTAAAATATAATCATTATGAGAAAATATTAGATAAGCGCACTGTAGAGTAACATTTTTGATATGAAGTAGTACCACCACTTGACATGGCAGTTTTCAACTATACAACGTATTTGAGGGCATACAAGACGAAGTACTGAGCGTATGCTGGGTTAGTGAGCGTCAGAGAGAAGATTAGCCTAGGCCTACGGGAGGTCTCAAACTTCACCTACGATGTATAAGACGCATGGAGATTTTTTGAGCCAAAATTTTGGAAAAAAGTGCGTCTTATATGCCGTCAAATACTGTAACTTCTGTTGTGCGGGTTGTGCATCCTGGAATGTGGTGCAACTTTTCAGAGAAATGAAGAGTCGTTGGACTAGAAGAGTTTTCTTTTTCCCCCAGTTCCCGTACACAGAGCAGTCGTTGAAACACTCCTAAGATTGAACTGATTTTAATGAATCTCAAATGTTCAACTGAGATTACTTGAATTTTCATATTTGCATTTGTGACGTCCTAACTGTAATACAATTACAATTTAGAGTATTTTTTATCGAAATGAGGGTCCAAAACTAGTTGGAACATGACTTGTTTATAAGACTTTCATAATTTTCTATTAGCTCTCGAAGATATTTCTCTGGAAGATACTTCTCATCAAACTTTTTCCTAAATTTTAAAAATTCGAACATAAGGAATATTACCTTTGATTAGATAATTTCAGTTCTGCAGAGGCTTTGAGGTAAAACTCATTTATCATATTAGAATTTTATGAAGAAGCCTTGTGAAATTTTACGGCTTCATACAATTAATAGATAAAGCATATATTTATTAATGCATGCTTGCTTGCAGTATATTGCTCTTGAGGTCCGCGGTCCTGAAGAAACCATGAATTTTGGTAACAAAAGTGTCTTATAAAAAACGACTAGAGATGTCAAATGACAATAATTGTGACAACATGCCACATACATTTGAAAACATGTACGTGGTCATGATTAAACTGACTGAGAACTGAGTGCTTTTTATCTCTACTAATAGTTGTGGTCTACTGCCATGGATAAAATCACGAATAAGAGAAAGTGATGTCACAGAAGCTGTATGACATAACTTATATGAGAGTAATTCCAACTGAAAGGGATTAAAATTAGTCAAAATAAAATGAGAAAAATGATTTCAATGAGCTCTACAATAGAACAGTTCGAACACATAGAAGAATACAGGAAGTTTGTCAATGAGTGAAACTTGTAAAAAACTGTCACACGGAGGAAATTTAACATAACAGTCGATTTGTTTCATCAGGGTTGACAAACAAGCTTTCAGGTAGTGAGCTCTTGCAGGAAAATTTATGACTTAATTTGAAGGAAATAACCCAGTTTTAGAACAATGAACTTAGACTGATGATGCCATGAGGATACCGTCATGAAAGGGGGCAAGAAGATCATGAAAATTGAGCTGAAATCAAAGCAAATCAATTCAAAGAATAGAAAAATTACTATAATATTTTAGAGTCCTCATTCAGTAAAAAATGGAACAAGAGATCGTTGAACTTGAACTGTGTATTTCATTAGAATAGAATAGAATAGAATAGAATGAGGCTATAGGAACGAACCCTCTGGCCCATTCTTGGGTCGGATAATTACTTCGATAATTATTCGGTTGTTTACCCAAGTCCCATGCCGTATTTCTAGCCGCGTCAACCATGTCGGCAGCAGGATTATTAGGTATGATGGCTGTACTATTTTTATTACTGAGTTGAATGATGGTTCTCAACTACAATACATGAATCATTTGTCAAGTAACCAAGTATTGTGTATTTTTTTCAAGTCTAGGGACAAATTTTGAGGCTTTGGATTGTGTTGAGGTTTTCAAGAGGAGAAAAGGTGATATTTTTCGTTGAGGATTGGAATTATTGTAAAAATTATATCATGACGTTGTTATGAAGCCATAATCTAGATTCTAGGTTATCTCACAGCACACCTACTAACGTATCCACAATACAGCCATGGCAAACTTTATAGAGGACTAGTCAACAACAGAAGTCGCTTCAGCTGTTCAACAGAGGCGGCCTTTGTCGTGGAGATCCAAACCAAAGTATCGTTATTTTTTAAATAAATATATTTTTCCTTCATACAAGCTGCTCAAAGTATTTTTGTCACTGATACTAAACAACCGTCACTGAACGTCTAAAATTTTATCGGAATCTGGACTAGGAATATGTAAAATACTTGGAAACCTTCACGAAATGGAAGATCCTGAGAATTCATTCATCAATTAGTAAATGAATCGTATTTAATTTATGGAGTATATTTTTACTCACGCATTTCACGTCACCCTGTCAAGCAACCCTAAAGGGGGAGACGGAAGTCATTTAGGGAAGCACGAGGAGTGACGGAAATAAAATTAACTGAAGAACACCCGACAAAATTGGTGTATGCTTGAGACGAGGCTGTCACTGACTGCAGAACGCAAGAAAAGAAGTAACAGGATATGTTGACGTACAAGATATATATGTAGCATGTAGCTTTTTCGTATTTTTTCAAACTGTCTAAAGCCAAAATAGAATTTGTGCACTGTTGTGTGATATACAAGATATTCTTCATGCAATAGATTTACTAATGAATACCTCATAAATTAAGCAGACACATGAGAATAAAGAGAATATGTGTTACCATCTGTCATGAAATATATTAAAAAGTTAACAATGTTTGTTGGGGCAAGTTATATGTTTCTGTAGAGCAAAAAATTATCGTTGAAACGTTCTCAGAAGTGATAGACGCCGAATAATTTATTAAAGAATAAACATATCCAATTGTATTGTATTTCTTAGCTCGAATGTGAATATAGAAACTGGTTGTGTCACCGTGGCATCTATTGAATGAATGATGAATACGAAAGAATCATTCAAAATGTGAATTTTGAATCATGTACACACGTACTCAATAGAAAATTCGATGCATAAAAGCTTAAATTATATGGCAATTGATGATGAATGAATTATAATATAAACTAAAAGGAAATGTTAGACTCTAAAAGTGAATACATTTCAAGCAAAAAAATTACTTTTATTCAAAAAAATCTAGCATGTGCGGAGCATGAATCGGGATGACACAACAGTTCATCACGATAGTCGTTTGTAGGAATGTAAGCCATTTAAACTATCCTGATGTTTATGTCAAATTAGTAGACCCGCACGGAAAATAATTCACGTATTTTTTACTGAATGTTTCCGTTTGATTTGCCAGTGGACGCGGGCTTTGTGAAGGAGTTTTCCCATTGAAGGATGTGCCTTTGGTATCCACAATACAATGCTTACAGTACATGTATATCCTACTTAATTTTCTTTTATCTAACTCTATAAGAGCGTCACAGAGAGACGGACCAAGCATTAAAGTAAGTAAGCAACAAACTGCGTATTGTTATAGAGTGGGATTATAGTATGGGATGATGCACTCTGGCATTTTCCCATAAGGGTTGTTTTTCATTAACAGGTTATTCCTCAAAGTCAAAAGGGATTCATCGATCTTTCGATCTGTTCTCAGCAAGTTCTGCGTTAGGTTTCGAGATACAAGCTCGCCCGTCACTACCCTTTGAGTCCGACCTCAGTGTTTCCTGCCATTGAGATCAGGAATTAAGCCGAGCCCTTGTTATATTTTACATTAAAGTATTACAAAAAACGGATCTCAAGAAAAATATTCTGAAAGCTGCTCTGAAAATTAAAGGAAAGGGAATTCAGCTTCATGGTAGCATTGATAACAAAGCCTCGCTTTAAATTGCATCAAATACTGGGTCTTGCGACCACTTGATTATAAGTTATAGGTCAAGGAGGACTAATCTGTCACGTTATTCATTAAATTTTATAGCTTAGTCACATTAAACTCAACGTAACTTTCACGTAAAAAATATTCTCAAAATGGCTTTGCGGCCTTGATGCAGTCATCAAACATCGACTAACGTCACATGCATTTGAGTGAAAGAGATGTAATTTTCCTCCCAATTTTAATTGAACTAAGACATGGCATTGACTCCTCATTGTGCTGTACACGTTTAGCATTTAACTTCAGCATGAATGTTTGAGAGCCATATTGCAATAAAACAGTTTTGCTCGTTCGACTTTCCTCACGTTCGACTTTAGCGCAGAAAAAAAGCAAGTTCTCTGCTTCGGTGGATGCAAATCAGTTGAAAACGCAGAAATGTGGTTCCCCTCATTTTTTTGTTTGAAAACGATTATTAAATTTTGTTAAGCAGTTTCTTTGCAGTACCTGCTGCGGTGATGTACGAAAGACAATAATAAATCAGCTTCCTCGAGTCTGATTTTCTAACAATGAACGTCATTAATTTTTCTTAATTAATATTACTGCAACTCAAAAGTGTCGTTACAGAAGTGTTCTTCACATCCCACGCCTGCGCAAAATCAGCCTAGAAAAGTAGTGTTAGCTGCGGTGCTGGAGAATTTTGCTGCAGAGCTCATACATGAAAGAATTATAACTGAAGTTATAAGAATTATAACGGAATACATGTTTTTATACAGCCGTGCACATGGGTAATGCAGCAGTATATATTAATGGTCCATACAGTCGGGTACACGGTCTATACAGCCGTGTACACGGTCTATACAGCCGTGCATCTGGTTCATACAGCTATGTACATTCAAGGTCCATAGAGCCGAGTACTTCTAGTTGTTGAATAGTTTTGAATCCCGTGATCATACGTCGATGAATTTCAGTAAACAAAGCAATATTGAATACTAGTAGAAGTTTCCACACCCAGTCCCAGAGTTTAATAACTTAAGCGAATAGAAAATACTGCAGATTTCGGTAAGTTGACGATCTGACTAGTGAAAATTAATAATTATACCATCAGGAATTAATATATAAATTCAATTAGTATACTGAATAAGAACAATGTAAACGACAATAATGAGCAATTTTTTCCTTCCAGAAGAAGTTCTCAATATCAAATTACTAGTTATTTTTATTTTCATGCCTCAGCCAGAGAAGCTGCCTGAATATTTTGTTACGAACCGTATTGAGAATTTAATTACAAACCTAATAGGTGTGCAGTACATATTTATAGCAGACATTCATTCATACACGTTTCATTTCTCAGCATTCGTTAAGGGAAATTGAATACTGATGTTCTTCAAGATATTATAGTCTTTTATGACCAAAAACCTTGTCATCAGTAACATAAAAGAAATACGGCTTCCTGAAACCATTCAAAAGTTCGTTAAAATATATTATTTTCAGAATATTTTACGCACTCAATGCTTCGAAGCTGAAAGCAACGTGTAAACTGTCGTAAAAAATTGAAGTACATCATTGTCTAGGAAAGTTCCTTATGGAGTATTAACTTAACACGGGTCACTCATTTTATTTTCCGTTTTGACAAATTGCTGCCAAAACACAGTAAACTTAAAGTTCTTTTAACTTGCCCAAAGATTGTTCTGGCTTCCAGTATGCCTTTTGGAACCACTGAAGACCGTTATAGAATCCAGTCTACTCTATGGAAAGACAAGAGATCGTTCCTGTATCCAGTATAGTCTTTGGAACGACCAAAGATAGTTCCAGCATCCAGTATACTTTCTGGAAATACAAAAAATAGTTCTGGTATTCAGTATACTCTATGGAAAGACTAGAGGTTGTTTCAGCACCCAATATATTTTTTGAAAATACCAAAGATCGTTCTAGTATTCAGTATAACTTTTGGATGAACAGAGACTGTTCCAGTATCCAGTACACTTCTGAAACTACCAAATAGCATTCTAGTATTCAGTATACCCTCTGGAACCAACAAAGACTGTTCCAGTATCTAGTACACTTCTGGAACTACCAGATATTGTTCTTGTATTCAGTATACTCTTTGGAATGAACAGACTGTTCCAGCATCTAGTACACTCCTGGAATTTCTAAATATCGTTCTGGTATTCAGTATACTCTTTGGAATGACGAAAAACTGTTCCAGTATCCAGTACACTCCTGGAATGACCAGTATTGTCTTAGAACTGTTACATTATTTAACAATAAGCATTGATATCGATAGAAATTTTGTGATACAATACTTTAACATTTTTAATTTACGAGTAATTTTGCAGGTTTTTCTCCGTAAAAATTTGTTTCTTCAAAGTAACTCTGCGTGTTTTTATCGATGACGTTATAAGAGTAACAAAGAGTAACCTATCCGAATACGTTGAAGAATTCTGAGTGTATAGCGTATACGGCATTTAGTTTTGATTATTCATAATGTTTCTACGTGAAATTGACCAGAAACCATGAATTTGGTAGAATCATTAGCTTCTATAATTTAGTACACAATTTTTTCGAGATTGGAATAGTATGACAATATGGACGATACGAGCTGGATACAGACTCTTAAAATTTCCAAAAAAACAAAAACGGTTTTTGTTGATGATGAACACGATTTTAACCGGGACTTGCAATAAATGAATTGTAATGTAGGTATGTATCACAATGAAGAGTTGAACAAAACTTGAACTAATGTAGGAATGATTAGTTCAAGTCATCTGGTGGTCAGATGAGTGGCATCACTGACCATCATTTTGAACTCACTCTGAGTGTCAGTTAATGAGTCATGCACTGCGAATGTACATGAATGTAAATGCTGCTCTACAACGGAGACTGAAATACGTGAGTGGATGAAGAGTTTGGGATTTTCACAGTAATTCAGTTAATTGGTAAACATTTCTCCAAGTTCTGAATGTTATTGAGCAAGAAGTTGTATATCGCTGTAACAATAATCATAATAATAGGTCTGTTAATTTACGAACATTTACACCTAATGATGTCATTTACACTCTATGATAAATTAATAATAGCATCTAAATAATAATAATAATAATTTATATTAGTACAATGGTAACATCCTTAAAAAAAGTTCTCAAAATTTGGCAAATATTCTACTCTACACAAACTATTCCCCAGCACCAGCTCTCCGAGTCGTTGCAAATCACACCTTTAGTTAAGAATTAATTAACATCCTTAGAGAATTATGCTTCATGAAAGCAAAGTCAAGTCCTTTAACTCGTTTCAATTTATTTTGCAACGTCCGCGTCTTGTTTACATTCTAAGCGCCGTTTTCTGTTCAGAGCTCACTGCTTCGTACGATTTGTGCCTCCGTTAAAAGTTTCTCTTTCTGTTTCCAGTCCCGTACAATATTTATAAAGTTGTGTACATGCATGGTCCATACAGCCATGTACGAACTGTACATGGAATATACAGCCGTGTACATGGTCTGTACACCCGTGTACATGGTCCATACACTCGTGTACATGGTCGATACACCCGTGTACATGGTCCATACATCCGTGTACATGGTGCATGCACCCGTGTACATGCTCCATTCACCCGTGTACATGGTCCATACACCCGTGTACATGGTCCATACATCCGTGTACATGGTGCATGCACCCGTGTACATGCTCCATTCACCCGTGTACATGGTCCATACACCCGTGTACATGGTCCATACACCCGCGTACATGGTGCATGCATCCGTGTGCATGGTCCATACACCCGTGTACATGGTCTGTATAAAAACTGTACACGGTCCACACAGCTGTGTACACGACACGTGTGTAAGCCACCGGTTTTCACCAGAGACAGCAGTCACATCTGATAAAATGCTGATATTCAGGCTCGTTGAACTGAAGCAGCATGATCTTCACAGCTTCCTGTCTGCTTTATTCTTGCTGCATCTCACCATCATTCCTGCAGATATTACTCAGTTGTGATGTTACTGAACTTTCTATTGAACAGAACCTTCAACCGTTCACTAGCCCACCCTCCCACTGGCAATTTTGATTTGAACAAATACTAAATTACCTAACACAACAATATGTAGCACACTACCTTCCACTATTATATAGTTTTTAGCCGTATCAAACGCTACTATATACATAATAACTTACATCTATTTTCATTACTTGAGATACGGGACATTATATTCGATTTAGTTACTCAATACAATTTCCGGACTTAAAGATACCTGTATAAACCGTTGTATCAAAGACTCCCATCATAGGTTCTGATTGATTGACCTTACACGAGGGAAATACTCAACGCATAACGCACGTGCTGTCCATGCGTGACTGTGCGTTGACGTTAACTCACGCACTAAAATGCGTAATTTATTTTGAGGCGCGTTAATACCAATGTCTAAGCGCGTCCTAGTACGTTCAACAAACGTTCACGATCTTACCAAGTTACGCATTAAAGCAGGACTGTTAGCAGGCTCATACACGTAGCCACGACAAAACAGAAGCCTTCAACTGCGCCGGTGGTGATCATTGTAAGAAATCAAAGAGTTTTTTCATCTGCATCTGACAAGCAAGGCAGGAATAGCAATCGTTGGCCATCATCGCAAACCATGCCCCACAGAACCAGCATCATACAATAATAATAATGTATATTGTTTCAAATAACGAACAATAACAGCATGGCCCTGCGGATACAGAACCTGCTATGTGAAGTACATCCGTCATATTCATGAACAGAGATCGCTAATTCCCGCATATTTTGTGTACTTAATTGGTCACGTAATTAACATGGTTTCCAACCATAAAATACAAACGTTTTGCTTCAGAGCATTGAGGCGATAACGAACTATTCCACATGACAACACATAATATTTCTTCAGAGCTCTAACTACGGATTTTAAAGACATTCACGACATGGTATTTTTGATGATCCCTCTCAACAGAAATGCCAAATAAGAATCTCTTTCGAAAGAAATTCTTTACTAACGCAACACGTATTGGTCAGCGGACAAACAGGTCTCTGCTGTACTTTGATTATTACTAAAAGAAATTCACGTATGGTAAATTCATTCTCAAGGCTAACCCACATTTGATGAAGGGTGGCCCAACAAAATTTGGGATGAAATATTTCACAATTTATGGCATAATAAATTTATATTTAAGAGTAAAATTTCTTCTCAAATTGAATTATGATTTTAAGAAGTATTTAAAGTGTGATATTAAAGCTTAGCGTAAAAAGCAAGTCTGTATTTCAAGTGATAATCATTGCAAGTTATCCCTCGATAACGGAATGGAATAGGACCTCTCAAATTAGTGCCAAGACTGTGAAACTTCATTGACTTCAACGGAAAGAAAATTCTAAACACCAGGAGTTTGGATTGCAAGAAGGGCTCAGGAGGGAAACATAAAATTCCAGGGCTGAACCACCAGAAGGATCAAGAGATTGATGTTGAGCAAGAAATGGAGAAATGTCCAGAAAGTTGAAGCCAAAGTTGGAGTTGGAAGGGAGACTGTCAGGAGAGTTATGTACAGGACCGGAGCCAAAGCTTGCTTAGGAGGAAGGTGCAGGAGATCAAATTTCAGTGCAAAGTCATGGAGTGGAGTTTGTCAGTGGGAACTGCACCAGTATTTTTGTTTTTCAGGTGGGTTGTGAATAGGACAGGCTGGGGGAGACTCATTAACACTGATTTCAGTGTTATGGTTAACTGTGCGGGATTCTCAACACCATGAATGTTGTTTGGACAAGGTGTCGGGAGAATACAGAAGAGCTGCTTGAGCTTGAGCAGAAGTTTGATGATTTCTTCATGATTTGGGGTGGGGTGAGCTAGAGGGGTCCCATTCCAGCAGATGTTTCAATTTTTATCAGACAGGGGAGGATTATGACTATTTTATGATTATGATTATTTTGTGATCAATCAATTTCTAGTCTATTTCAAATGAATTTTGTTATATATATATATATATATATATATATATATATATATATATATATATATATATATATATATATATATATATATGTAAATTTATTTTGGAACAAATCGTGAAACTTTTCATACTGAATTTTGCTGGGTCACCCTTTATCTACCTTGAATTAAAATATCAACAAGTTTCGTTATTTCAGGTGAATTTGTTGAAGATGAACCGATTAGACAAATAATATCTTTTGTTGTCAGCTGGATTTTTTTTTCATTCTTAAATACTCTTCAGCTCAGAGTAGCCGTCAATTTCATGGTAAGAACTTAAACACATGAACGATCTTACGCTGGTTGCTAAAATTGCGTAGAACTTTGTTTATTTGCCGCTCCCAACACTGTGGGAGCGAGTGCAAAAGGAATGCAATTTCTTTTCCCAAATTCAGGTGACTTTTTTATTAGAAAAACAGCGAAAACGACGAAACAATTCATCTTTGTAATATAATATTGAGTCCACGTCCAATTCAGCCTCCTCATTCGAGAGAGGGAGGCCAACTGGATCCTTCTCTAGCTTAGAAACAACGAGCAAATATGGATTTCCTACGTAAAAGCGTTAAATGGCGACAAACAATATAATCTAATCACAATATTAAAGAAGGATATTATGCTCACAAAAATACTGCCTAATCCTTAACAATATTTGAGTTATTAAACGTATTGTCAATAGAACTTCCCGGGACATAGCTGAGGCAAGTTGGGGAAGAGAGGGTTAATTTTATATAACCTTCTTTGGAGAGCAGTACGCATCAGAAGTATCGAGCTTTCTAATATAATCTCTTCAGTTTCGTAGGAATTTTAGTAGGAGATAATTTAATAGCAATTACTCTTTGATACTATCATACATTGACTAGGCATGTTTTCTTGCAGAATTCGTAACCAAAAATAAAGTATACTGGGATATTTTCCAAAATTTCG
Source organism: Trinorchestia longiramus (assembly GCA_006783055.1). NCBI lineage: Eukaryota > Metazoa > Arthropoda > Malacostraca > Amphipoda > Talitridae > Trinorchestia > Trinorchestia longiramus. Next base: position 57,407 of record VCRD01000022.1, read on the forward strand.
GGTTGTAATGTTTTCAGTTTCTTAATCATGTTCAAGGACGATTACAAGACGTTGGCTCTACACAGCGTGATGGAGTTAGATATTAGAATCATTGTATTTCAAAAATTAAAGTTATTGTTGTATGAAACACTGAAACTGAACGACTCACAGTAACAGAATTTTAGCGAGTTCAGTTGACAAAATTATGTTTTAGATATTTCCCGATGCCGAAAATCTACTTTTAAGAGAATGAAAAATGAATCTGATTTTAATGACACCCATACGTAGATGAAAAACAACAAATCAGCTTTTAGATAACCAGTAAAGCGCATTCTGTATTTACTGGCAATATCTGCCAAGTTTCACAACGAAAACGATACGAAATGCCGAACATATCTTACCCTGAAAAACTGTGTCGGTAACTGGTAGAAGTCGCATCATCGTAGCAACGAGAACTGTATGATAGTTACTGCTAAACGCTGAATCTTAGTAATCACACAAATGTTGTGGTATGTTGCTTTTCAATCACAAACGTTGAGATAATGTACTTGTTTGCTTGGCAATGTATGAGAAGCAGCCCCTGTGTCCGAGAAAAATGGTTTTCAAACTATTTAATTAAGTACCATTCGTTCTTGTGTTCTTTTCATAAGTTTTCAGTTCTTGACAAAAAACTTTCATGGTTTTAAAAATTCTCATGCAACTGCAGACACACAACATATGCGACATTCATTGCGTCTCCAGAAGGATTTTTCTTCTCCCAAAAATAATTTCACTGCCCACTGGGTGAGATGCTCACCTATTACTCAAAATCAGTGATTCTCAGCCACCTGCTTGTCATATCTTAGCCATAATGAAACTATATTTATGTTCCAGGAAACTGAACACAGAACAAATTTGAGCGACATACCTTTCCATTCTAAATTTCGAACTTATTCAAGTTTACATATATGCAACAAACAGTGTCTGTAAAAATAATAAACCGAACATTTTTTGCTACACACACAGAAAATGTTTAAAGATTTTCGCTTCTTGTCCATGTTATCGAAAAAATAACAGAACGCAGCACGACTGGCCCCTGTCGTACTTATTGTAATTCGAAGTGGTCCATGTACAAGCATTACTGTCGATGGATGTCCTATCACTTGTTGGAGTAACCTAGTTTTTGTGGGTCAGGCTGTGAATGGAGTGTCGTTAGTGTTTATTGGAATAAGCTTTCTACTATTGGAAATGGGGTGTTATTGCTGCCGAATATTGCTGCTTTCGCTAGTACTACTGCCAAAAAGGTGTGTTGGATGTTCGTTTGTTGAACACTGCATTTACACGCACTACCGTCAATTGTGCTCAGTCTTGTTAGCTCTGTTCTACGGTAGTTAATTTTTCCCTTGTTAAACATTTTGCAGTAAAGTAGAGGTCTGTGGTCCTTGGTAATAAAATCTGTTTCCTTATTGACGTTTTCCATTTATACAGATACTATGTAGTTTTAATATTCTTATCTTTACAGTAGATATCCATTGAACGTAAAGATATTAATTTAAGGTTTAAAATCCATATATAGAGTGAAAATAGTTAAATGACTCTGATGTCACATCAGGAGTCAGAACGAACAACCATTGAGTTGAGAAATAATCTTCGTTTTTCGGTGACTCTGACTATGAACGGCATCGTTCAAAAGTTATGAGCAACGTGAGAATCCTTTGATGAACGGATTTAGCTCTAGAGTATATGTTTATTGCTTTCTTCAATGGCATTTTGACTGCAATGAAATTTTTAGAATCACATTCTAAGAAGGTTTAAATGCTTAGATGGGACATATAACGATTATTCATACTTCGTTGACAATAAATGAAAGAACTCAGAATCATTATCAAGATACATGATGCATCGACATCAACTACCAAAATCTGAAAATGGGTCAAACTTTTTCACGTCAAAACACAAAACAAAATATTCTTCCTGTTCTCTGGACGATAAAGAAGCATGGACTTCACGATGAGCTGAAGAAACTCCTTCCGCAAATTTGTGTTCATCATCACCGCCTTCAGAACTGGAATAGGGTTCTGGCGGCAGCGAAACTGCTTCTACTTCAGCCTGTTCTGGTATCCTGAAGTTTGACTTCACTACCTCGTGGTTTTCTCTTGGTACATTACTCAAAACACATCCGCTATCTTGATGCTCTGCATCGCTCTCAAAACTAGAAACACTCTGAACTCCATAAGATACCATTTGTTTTGGAGCTCTAGTGTCATGTCTGGTCAAAGTGGAGAGACAACCAGCCGGCAGAGCACTAGAATCTGAAGTGCTGCTGCGGATTTCAGAATCTAAAGAACGAATTTCAACGTTTTCACAGGATACAGCCGTAATTTTATTCTTTACAGATGTATTTGTGGCACGTGGTTGTGTTGGTACAGGGCCAGATTGTGACGTTGGGGCTTTGTACACTTCTACCTGAGTTTCTGGGGATGACGAAGATGGGGAAGTTGCCGATGTGTCGTTGTCGTTCGAATTCTTAACAACTGAAACTGTAGCGTCAGATTTGATTTTGCACTCTACTATACGATGTTCCATCACGCGCAAACATTCATGGCTTTTTTGCCGAGTTCTGGGATAGTAACTTCCACAACCCTCACATTTCGCATCCGAAAACAAATGATTTGTTTTCAAAGAAAGAAGAGAATTGATTGTCATTTTCTGTTGGATTTGGGACGCTCGAGTTTGACTCAAATGAATATTTTTTTGGCGGAAGGTACCACTTGATTCAACACTGTTATCCCCAGAGCGGAGATCATACGAACTGCTGTCCTGCAAGTTCGTGAGATAATCACAGGCAGCACCTAAGTTATTCGACTGAACGTCTAAGTATCGTTCTTGAGCAATGAAACGTTCTCCTGCAGAAAGGAAAGATACTGGAGGGCAAATGACATCCTTGTTCCTCGCCGCCTGTGGTTTGCTCATTTCAAAAGCACTCCACCGCCGCGCTAGCTGCTCTTGGTTGTTTGGATATTGCAGCAGCCGACTTCTATTGCCATTATCAGTAATCATAGCCTCGGTAGACCCAGTGCCCCCGACCCCCCGTACCACTCCTGTGACCCCCTTGATGCGCCTGCTGGGCTCCCCACCCGCCCGGTGGAAGACGAGGGGGCTTCGGGGGTCCCGCTCCCGGCACTCGCCTGAAGGGAAAATGTTCCACAGGGAGTGACGGAGCGTACCGTGGTACGGGGGCCATACGTCAGTGCTTATACTCTGGGTATCTCTGAGGGGGAGGGATGGGAGGCATGGGGCCTCGTGGAGGTCCTGTCCTAGGGACCGTCCCCCCTGGAGGCTGCTGGTGGATGGGCGTGTCCCCAGGAAAGGACGCAGTGTCAGACGGAGGGGAGTAAAGGCGTGGCTGAGAAGACGACACGTGCTGGTATCTGCGACTTGGGATTGCCTCTTCGCTCGCAGACCGAAGCAAGGTGTTGCTGCTGCTGCCCCCTCGGTCTCCGAGGTAATCGTCACTGCAAGACCAGCATCATCACAACTATGATTACTTTTTGCACTTTTCTGCATAAATGCACCTCAGCTCATTAAGGGACATTGAGAATGTAAACTTAACCACGAAGAAGCTTCTGTTTATACTTAGAAGTTATTAAATCTTTGAAATTAGGCTTTATTACGGAAATTTTACAGCAAGTCGGTGGGCATACAACTACTACCTAACGGATCGAACTTAATTGTGTACGTTGAAAATTGACAGGCCATGACAGTATACGATTACAATCTATTAAAATCCGACTTCATTGTTCACAGGTAAACCGTAAACCTGAAGCTTCAACCACATTGGCGCCGACCAATCACCAAATTCTGAGAACTTCAGTTTGAAATAAATTTGTTGTTCGAAAAATCGAAAAAATTCCGTTTATTTTCAACTATTTCAAATGTTTAGTAATCAAATTAACTCTAATTAACATTAATACTAAAATGATGACGAGATTTCAGTATTTTAAACGAAGCTTTCATCTGTCCGGAACTCGACCACATGCATGACGAATAGTCCCTCTGGTCGGAAATAGTTGGTGCACAGTCGGGGAAACATTTTTGCATCATCATTCCCGAAAACACACGGGAAATTAATTCTTTATCTTTGTTTTTTATACATTTAAAAGCACAATGTGTGACTATGAAAGTATAAGATATGGGTTAAATGTACAGACTTTTTTCCCCTGTGCACCAACTATTGCATACCAACGTCAAAAGATGTATGCACTAACTGTTTCCGACCAGAGAAAGATGAGACCAGGGCTCTGCACCAGCCTCACCCTCTACCAACATCTACCAACATCTACCACCACAAACTTATCCACCACTACCACCACCATCTTCACCACTACCACCACCACTACTACTACTCATTGTAGATGTTCTTCATGGACATATTTTCTAGGGGCATTTATTTTCAACAAAATTTGCAAACGAAAAGACTTTTTCAAGCCTCCACCATTCAGGCTACCACCATCACCATCATTTATTTCATTTATTTTATTTTACAGAGAAACATCAGTTCTAGTTCGCGAACCTTGATGCTCATCAAAGTGGCAGTGTGAAATTCATGTAATTTTACTGCGAAGATACTATGTAGAGTTGGGGAACTATGTTCAAGATTATTCTTAGTAAGCTCATGGAAACATCTATTTGCTCGTAATGAAAAGTACATCAAACTAGTAATATATCAGTAGAACAAAGTAGTCTCTTATACATTTAATTCGTTTTGAAAGCAAACCTTGTTCGAAACATCGAGCCATAGTAAGTTAGATACACAGAAAATTAAGGTCCTCAAGATCAGTAAATTCGTTTTATTCTATCGTTGAGCTCGTTAGGATATCGAGATCTTCTGATTATCCGAGTATTTGAATTTGTATATAATCTTTTAACCAATTTTTTACTTTTGATTGACTGCACAATTCGACATTTATCAGAATGACAATTTTTCAAGCTGTTGCTCGTTAAAAAACAGTTCTCTTCGTAATTCTCTGCTTGATCATGTTCATTGGTTTCGAAAATGTTCTCATAATGAGGATCTTCCCTAACATTATAAAGCTCGTTGCTGAACTCTAAAGGTTGCTGACTCTTGATAGTCTCGAATCTTTGATGGTGATGGTGTGGTCGGAAGTGATGATAATGATGGTGGTGGTGATGATGATGGTGATGGTGGTGATGCCGGAGGTAGAGAATGATATGCGGAGTTATAAAAAGACGAAACTGCCCATCCCGAGCATGCTTTATAACCGTCCCCGCTCTGCCTATGAAGTTGCGCCAATTCTTTTGAATATTTTGGGTCGTCTTAGCTGACGAGGGCACGAGGGCGGATGACGAAGCCTCGGGGGTGCGGGGAAAAGATACAGAAGGACGTGTTATTGCAGGGGCAACCCCCCGGGGGTTTGTGGTAGTGGTGTACGAGGTGGTGGTGGTGGTTGTGGTTGTTGCTCGAGCCCCGGCAGCTCTACTTCATTTTGAAGCTGTCCAGAAAAACGCATCGTTGGGATGCGCAGCGACTCCCGATGGTAGAACAACAAACTCGTCGCTGCAGGACCAGAACAAAATATTGTGAGTTTAAGGGTCGAGTCGTCAACAAGCCGTGTATTGTACAGTCCAGCAGAGACCGCAATCAATGATATACGTACAGGGTGTCCATAAAGTATTTTTATAATTTCAAAAATTTATTACAAATGCAATTGATAAGATATTTTATTCAGATTTGTTGTATTGTATTCAGTGTTTTTTAAAGTTTTTAATCATATTTTGCATTCGGGTGTTTCAGGGATCCTGTTTGTGAAAGAGTTGCTGTTGAGACTTTATGGACATCCTGTAGATTAACTTTGATTGCGCGTTTTGAGCACTTCGTGATTTAAAAGTTTCTTGAGACGTTTTTCCTTTTGAACATAGTTCAGGTGTTATTTTGAAAATTATTAAATTATCGAAGCTATTTGTATCTTAGGGAACTGATGATAGATGACAGAAGACGTATCTCTTGTTATTTGACGAATTTTATGAATGCATTTCCTCGGTAATCTCTGTGCCCTGATAATTTCACTCATACTTTGGGAACAACAAAAATAGAAAGAGACTTAATGTGCACCTCACCTTTAAAAATATTAAAAAGAAGAGCAAGCTTTGCAACAAATAAAATTTGTTCAAAGGACCCTAATTCTCGAAGCACGGGCGCAAAAAATTTCTTTATTGACTTTTCGAGAGACAACGACATGTAAAAACAATAAAACATAGTTGGGTAGGAGCAGCAAAGTTTTTCTGATGAACATGCCTACCTTTGAAAATTATGAAATCTTTCTTGATGCTCGTCAAGTAAACAATCTCGAAAATCTGTCCACCATACCTAACTTATGTAGTCCCACTTAACTCGAACTAACAAAATATACTGAACAACGGAGTCGTTATACCCTTTTTGAAAAATTTGTCTATTTTTGAATGTAAATGGCTGGGTGCAAGTAAACGGCTCTTGGACTTGAATATATTAGGGAATTTTATCTCCACTTGGGAAACGACTTGAACAACCGTAGGGAAGCTGTCCCTCGAACAAACACATTTAGACAATCTCTTAAGAAGTCAACTGGCCTTAAATAAACTAGTTACAGACCAACTGCCCTTAAATAAACTAGGTACAGACAAACTGCCCTTAAATAAACTAGGCACAGACAAACTGCCCTTAAACAAACTAGGTACAGACAAACTGCCCTTAAATAAACTAGGCACAGACAAACTGACTTACACGAAAGGGGCACCAAACTGTTCGAACAAACACAAAATCGGACCATGAGTTACAAGACTCTAAAACCTAAGAATTTTGACCGAGGACTGACGCCTGAACTGCTTCTCTCAA
>VCRD01000022.1:64271-79968 GCA_006783055.1 Trinorchestia longiramus
TTTTTTACATTTAACTCACAACCTCAGACCAATTCAATCACTTATTCCATATCATAAATCTAAAAAAAAATTGTCTAAGTTTTACCGGTGGTACGTTCTCCAATGACTGCAAGTGTTGAATTAGGAACGCGTGAGACCTAGACATTTGGGACTAAAATAAATGAGGAGCGCGTGAGACGTAGATAATTGGGACTAAAAATAAATGAGGAGCTCGTGAGACCTAGACATTTGGGACTAAAATAAATGAGGAGTGCGTGAGACGTAGATAATTGGGAACTAAAATAAATGAGAAGCACTTGCGACGTAGACATTGGGGACGAAAATACTGTAAATAATTTAACTATGATCACTGTGATTAAGACTTGGAAAGCGTGGTTTATTTCCAAAATCTATTTTCGGTGCGTCCATCAATATATGTCATATATCTAATATAAGGACATACATGTGTCTTGGAACTAGGCAAAGTTTGGTAAAGAAATACTAATCATTACAAAGCGAACATCATGCCATAATTAATTAATCAAGCAATTAATCAAAAATTAAACACGTATTCTGTTTGTGCATTTTTTTTAAAGTTTTTTTATGCCTACACCGCTACACATGTATGTTCTCTGCCTATAAAGCTTCAGTGTGGCATTAGTTCGAGATAAAATGATTAAACGTGTTAGGAAAGTCGTCTGCTATATAAAGTTTGAAAATAAGGAAATGGAAATAAGTTGTTTATCATTCTTTTCCTCCAACTACTGTCATGATTAGGTTTCTTAACTCATAAATAAGAATAATGCTACAAATGTTGAAATTTTACGACGATATTTCAATTCGGTCAAGCAATTTTGCACAAAATTTAGGTTGGAATTATTGATAATAACATTTTTCACGCATTTAGTAGATTTTCCCTCTAAAACTCTCGTACTGTTCGTCAATGCATGAATATAACATACGTTAATATATCACCAACATCACTGCCTTAGACCCACCTTTCAGAATCAGCTTGCTCGCCAGCATCTGGTCTGTCAAGATCGTCCTCTTCCGTGTACGCGCCTTGACTTTCTCCTCCATCTGAGTACTCGAGGACCCCTGCGTTGCTGGGCACTAGCCTAGTGTCCGAACCCCTGCCCCCACTAGTGGACCCACTGGCCCCACTGCTACTAGTGGGCTGGCGATACCGACCGTATACAAACCCAAGACTCCCTGTGCTGTCCCCTCTGCTCCTCCTGCACAATTGTCAAGCTTGTTAACCTTCCGTCGAGCGTAAGTTTGCAAGTGTTTAGTAAAATTAAAGTAACTGTGTCGGTCTGATCAGTTGTGCAAGACGCAAGGTGAAATTCCATGTTCCGTTGGTGCCTGCCACAATTCTGGAATTTTCTTTTTCAATCCATCTGGATTTGAACCTTCGACCAGCTTTTGTCGCCCATCAATGTTGCGTAGTTGAAACTGAACTTTGGTTCCGCTTGTAGGCGAATAAGTTCAGCCAGTGAGAGCATACTAATTGTATAATTATTTTTTTTCCGTTTGGAGCAACTGTCATAGATTTGGTGAAGTTATAATTTTCAATGTATGAATATCGATCATAAAGTTTGACACAAAAAATGCATTCACGAATATACACTCTCAAAAATACCTTTCAAAAATTCCAATGAAAGTGGAATGCCTTAAAAGTTAGACCCCTGGTCATACAGCAAAGATAGAAGAGGTGTTAATGGTATTACCGTTGTACCAGTAGGTCTCATCAATGTCCAGTGACATTTAAATCTGGAGGATGTTGGTCATTACATATAAGGAAATAATTTCTCGCGTCTTTTTGACCTTTTGTACATCATGTTTGCTTCGCGGGCATGAGCTCTGTCACCTTCATATGACAGGATTTAAACAAAAAATAAATATCCACAGAAGAGTATAAATGGTCATCTTGAAACTGGTTAACTGGTTGCCATCTCGAAACTTTTTAACTGTTTATTATTAAATGACGGTTTAACTGCACTTATTACAACTTATTTCATACCCATTTCAATCAGTTTCCAAGGTGCAGTACGGAAAAAACGATTTCTCTGAACCATCGACACATGTGATGACCTGCTCACAAATGCACCTATACACATCGAATTTCGTGAATCGCTTCAGCAAATGACAAGGACCGCCTCAAGTCCTCAAGGACTTTATAACCGCCATCATTCTGACTAAGCAACTGAATTTCTCTCTCATCTGGATCTCTAACAAAATTTTTGATCGCGTCGGACACGTCTGTGGTCAATTTATTTGCCTGGTGCATATCTAGAATCTGTTTCATCTTGAAGGTAAAAATGTACTTATTAGGACTTATTTTATCGTATTTTTGTTGTTGTTGTTCTCGCGTAGAAAACTTTTTTGGTACCGAGTGTCGAATATTACCGATGTAGCCATATTACTGATGTGATTATAATAAGGGTAATTAATTTTTTCAAGCTGCAATAAACATTTTGGCTGGATAAGCGTATAACGTTTTGGATGGATTTGCGTAGGTTAGGTTCAGTTGCAGTTTTGATAAGAGCGTCATTCATATTGTGTTGAAATATATTTTGTTTTCGTTGATCAATATGTTACAAGGTTTGGGCCAAATGAGGCTCACTAAGTCTCATGCAGTCGGGAGAAATGGCAATGTGTTTGAGATTCTTGTCATTTAAAAGAAGTGTTTAAAAGGACAGGACTATGACGCTTGTATATTTCCTTTAAATTAATCAAAACACGTTGAATTATTGGAGGCTATTTAGTTAATCACTCATATCCGACATGGACGGATGAAAAACGACACAAAAACAGTTTGTAAATACCAGTCTTGTATTTACAAACTGCAAAATTGGAGGCACTAAGTTAAGAAAAAATTGCAGTACCCTGGTTGTATAGCTAAGCCAGTATATTCGTTTTATAGACAATTAGACTCTCGCCCATTGATATTTTTTCTGCAGAAAATCACTTTCAAAAAATTTCAAAATAGTTTTGTAGCGCTTCAAATAATATTTTTCCAATGCGCTATGCAATATTAGTGTTGTGGGTTTATAATTATATTTGGTAATCGGTGGATGCTTATCTTTGACAGACATTCGGCGTCTTCTCTTACATGCACATTATGCATGTATTATGTATTACTCAGTGGTAGACTCATAGTCATACTGATGGATCCATGACAAATATTATGCATTCGCAATTATATATTCATGCACTTACCTACATTGACGAATGTAGTATGAAACGAGTACGCTATACTCGTTTGAGACACTCTTCTTGGAGTGAAAAATATTCTGACGAAACGAACATCAGGAAATGTATTTAGAACAGAGATTATTTAAAAAATACAACTCAATCGATTTGTGGTTGTGAGCTTCAGTTCACCTGATTAGTTGTGCCTGCAAGCGTTTACTTCTCTCAAGTGCCTTGCTCTTATTAACCCTGAAGCACTGAACATGGGATGGGTATAGATGTCACTAGCATCGGGCAAACTATACTCATGTTCAGTGATCCACGGTTGAGAGACCAAACTGGGGCACTATATGTATGTCATTAAGACTGTGCTATACAAGTGCTTAAATGATATGCATTAGAGTGAAGGGAAATATTTTTGCAGTGCAAGACAAATATTTTGAATGGATTTTAATTAAAAATTCAAATATCAAACAAAGAAATTTCTTAAGTTCCGTGTAATGTTGAAAACATCTCAGTTAAGTTTGTGAGATAACTTTTCAGTGTAAGAGAAAATTATTTGATATCAAGACCTACGCAAAGAGAACGGCAGCATAGTCAATAAAAAAGGCATAAAAAAGGCCAGAATAAAATTGAGTGTGTGAAATTGAATAAATAAGATAGTCATAAAGACGGAGTGAAGGGTTGAAAACCACAAGGGGTTTGCTTGTAATTTGTCTAAATTGTACCTCTAATTGTTTGGGTACTAATATTTTATCAGATATTATCAGCAAAATTCACATGTTCACATTTGAGAGAACATTTGTTGTGTTATTGAAATTTTGAAGCAATTCTAAAATCAAATAGATGAGTAGGTATGAATTCTGTGCCTAAATGACGAAGAGGGTCATCCAGGAAAATTCATGTCGACTACTTAGGCATTCTGCCCTTCAGTTTAGAATAAAGAGCACTAGTTAAGACCACACTATGGTCGAGTGACGATGTGTAACTGGAGAATGTGTGGAACTGATGATTTTCTAAGTTCTTCTTAGGTTCTAGTGCACAAACGCCAAGAAAATCTTTCCCTGGTGTTAGAACGGAAGACAAATCTTGTTTGTCGTGCTGGAGGTGCTGCTCAAAGTTAAAATTTGTGAAACTGACTGGCATTTTTGAAAACAAATGCTAGCAGTAAAAAACAACAGTTTAATTTTTCACAAGAACATTATATTATAGGTGCTTAATTGTTCTCTGAAAGAGGAAGCATTACTTATATTACGGAGGACTTAATATAACTCCGGTGCCAGATTAATGTAAATTAAGGTACACATATACCATTTACCGTTGAAGATACGCTTCATGACAAAAATCATTGTCAACAAGATAGAAAAGTTAGACATAGAATATTATTATTCCACAACATATATATAACGTATAATAAAGTCAAGATGCCATGCAAGTGAAGGGTTCGTTGTGCAATCGATTAAGCATTGAAAAGCGAAAATCATTCAAACTCAAGATTTATATTTTGATTAGAAGATTAGAGAAGAGCATTCATGAAGTCTGGTACGTAGAAAAAGAAATGGGAGACACTTACCTGGTTATAACTATAACTTGTCTTAGACCTCTAGCGTGCGCTACTGCAACAAGTCCACATATGCAGAACAGAAACAAAAGCAACATTAAAGTTGTGATAGACGAGCATAAGTATGAGTTTTAAGTAGAATGTAAGGACTTGATAATGCTCTTAGGCTTAGCCTAAACACATGACTTCTAGAGTCAACACATGAAACAGAAACATCATGCGCTGATAAACAAAACAGCTAAATCATTTCGTATACCTGAGCCCTTTGACACATTCTCTTCCCTCTTCCGTCCATTGCATTGGTTGTGAGTAAATACTGTTGTTTACCAACGAAATTGATTTTGATTGTGATACAAAAAAAGTGACGTAAAGTATCAACGAAATACAGATTTTGAGACACTTATTGCAGCGAAAAATTAACTTTCGTGCAGAAGAAATTTTTACTCGTTTCTCCATTCAACCAACAAAAATTTCTGTTACTCTGCAGAGCACTTTGATCATGAACGAACTTGAGTAACATTGAAGGATACACAATAAATTATAAATTACATTGGGTCCAATACATACGAATAGCTACGAGGTAATTAAATGTCTATAGGGAAAGCCAGAAACATGCTGGAACAAACTGTTCATGACTCATTGATCGTGTCTCTGCAATAATTAAATGACATTTAATGATGACATCTTACCTCACAAAAATAAAGGAATAGTTTTTAAGTTTCCGACTAGTTTTCTAACGCTTTTATATTTTATGTACATTCATTCAAGCAAAACACGTATATGAATTGATGCTTCTATAGATAACAGAAATATGAGTTTCAAATGTCGTTTTAAGTTTCAAATGTCGTTGAAACAGAAGTTTCAATATACTGTTCATTCAAGAAATTATTCAAAATATGGCCAATTGCTCATAACTTTAGTGTTGAATGAAAATTAATTATTCAGATTGAGTTGAGCTGGTTGCAATATCAAACCCTGTGGCTTTGATAATTTTATGAAAAGTAATTAAATATATTTACATTCACTGACTCGAAGGGTCAAACTGTAACAAAAACACATTTTAGTCCTACAAATACGACTCACAAAAGATTAGTGTGCCCAAGTCGAGCGTCACCAATGTGAGTTATTTCAAAATGGATGCCCCGGCACTTGCTAGCTGGGGTTACAGAAAGGGCAAAATTCCAAAAAGACCACAACGAAGGATATACACTCTATAAACAGAAGAACTACGGGATTTCTTTGTAGGAAGAAAGGCAGAGCTACAAATAAGACAAAGGATGCGGCGAGGATGTCACGAACATGGACGAGCAAGTTTGGTCTACACAAAATCGATGCAAACGAACCCTTGGGATTCTGTGCACGAAGAATTGTCTAGCCTGTAGTGGCGATCTGCCTCTGGCTCGCTCATCCTGATCTCCTCTGACCCTGATGGACTCATGTGCCTCGATGGATGATGCTCCAGCTGGCGAATGATGTCCTCCAAGTTCCGGATGCGGATGGTGTGAGGTGGATGATCGTCATCTTCTCCTCCTGAATCCACAACGAGCTTCTCGTGCGAGCTCTTCAATCGAGTCAAATCTGGGGTTGCAAATCTAGGATAGGGCACGTGTTGCGCTGTCGAAATTTCGTCGGAAGAAAGACTGGCTGCGCCTGTCATCGACCGGTGAGAAGCTGCCCGTTTTAGAGCGTCTATAATGTCCTCGTGGTAGCCGTTCAGAGACTTCAGGGTTCTCTCTACCTCGCTGACTTGGCATTCAGTATCTCCTTGGTTTTGATCGCACTGACTCAGTACGTCGTTATTGTCGCTTTGACTCTCCTCTGACCACTTCTCTTTCTCGCCCGGAGTCAGAAGCCCATACGACTTTTTCAGTATTCCCTTCTCAGGAATTTTGCCAATACTGTTGCCAGAGACGTCCATAAACGACATCATGTCGTCATCAACTGTAAGAGAAACCTTAGGCGTACACATCGGGCGTCTACAGAGACCGACTTTCAGAGACTAAATATCCTTCTATTACAATAGGATTATAATTGATATCTTTCAATTATACGCCCAGACACAAACTTAGATTACTCTACAGTGACTGAGACATTAATTGAGTACAATAAATTTGATATAAATCAATTGCCAGAGAAAGAATTGATAATCCAGGTAACAAATTTAAAGTTTTCTATTATTTGAAACACAGGCAATAATTTGAAGAAAACTATTGCTGAATAACCACCGCAAAATACATGTTTAGCTGTCTGAAATCCATATAGATAACATACGAATTTAGATACGGTCTGAATAGGTTATAATCTAAACCAAAACTTGAATCAGAAGGTATAATTTTTTAAATGAAATTTGTACCTGATTTCTACTTAGGTAAGTGGTTAAATATTGATTTCAGGCAGCACATATTTGGTACATCTGAAAAATAATGTGAAATGAAAAAGGTAGATGCATTTTGTACTACTTTTCAACTTCGCCTGCTTTGCACTACTGTTTTTGGCCGGTATTTCCTAGTCCTGCGCTACTTGCTCATATTGCATTGTGAATTACTATTTAAATGAACTCATCATTTATATGTAATTTTACATTGCATTTTTATAACAATATAGCACGATTTAAAATTCTAAGATGATGGTTGCAATTTGCTCTGTAAATCAGTTTAAAATCTTCATTAGAATAACTATTTTCAATAAATTTAAATGAACATCGAAAATATGTGAGCAATTTTAAATTTCTCGAAGTCTTTCCATAACTTGACACGCATTAAAATGCTACTATCATATTAACTTCAGTGTCGTATCAATTATTTTACAATAGTGGTTAGATTTTGCCGGTAATCATACTTATAATTAAAAATGATCGTCGAAGTTGTATGAGTAGTTTTGTTCCAAGTGTTGTAACGAAATCAATTATTATATCAACAAATAAACATCAGTGTTGAATTTCTCATCTTCTTAATTAAGTCGCAGTCCAGTCAAGTGGGTATAGTGTTCTCTATTTTCACCCCAATGCTTTATCCTAGAAGGCATTATTATAATGATGCGTAAATGATAACAGTACTTATTGAAAATGAACTGGGATACAAATATTGAAAAACACACTTTGGAAATTGTCCGCTTTTCCCAGGCGCTGGGTGTATTCTATTCCAAGTTTTACTTCTCTAATAATACAGTTATACAAATCATACAACGATATTCACGATAATATCACAACTAATAAAAAATAGTTATAATATTATTCCTATGAATTGAGAGAAATAACAAAAATATACAGAGACAAACTTTTATATATTAACATGGATTGAATAGAAGCAAAATAGAATTGAAAAGGAAAGCTTGGTTTTCTACTGACCAGACTGCATGGTTTCCTCATCACCAGGACACCCGCTCGGACCTCTCTTCATTGCAGGGAGTTTGTGTTCACGACACATGTCCATGCCGGGGGGCGGAGGCGGTGCCCCTATTACGCTGCTCCGGGTGCTGCACGCACACGTTTTATGTTTAATGAATGTAATGTCACTGGTAGACCCACACGTGAAAATTCATGTAGTATTTACTGAATATTATCGTTTGGCTTGCCAGTGGACGCGGGCTTTGCGAAGGAGTTTCACATTGACAGATGTGCCCCTTATATCCACAATACAATGCTTACAATACATGTGTACCCAAACGAAATTTATCCTATTTAAATCCTTATCAGCGTGATAGAGAGACGGACCAAGCAAGAAAGCAAGCAACAAACTGTGTATTATTATATAGTGGATGCTTGCTTATACATGGGGTGGATGAGTAAGAGAGGAGTGTAGTGCTTGCACGAGGAGATGGTTCTCAATTCACTTGCTTATGTCATGCAAAAGAAGCTCAAGATCAACTCACTGCTATTGTCTGCGCCTTGCTGAAGAATAATTCAGCAGGCACTATACAGGGTGGGTACAAAAAAGTTTTTTCAAATACTTATAGTTGTGTAACTAATGGTCATAGAAACTTTAGCGTGATCTCATTTTCACTGCCATTTATTGTACTGTTATCAGGTAAAACCATTTTTATTCATAAACATAGTTTACAAACAGGTAATCGAAAAGTGAGGACTATTTTTTTCAGCATTGCACTAGGGTAATTCTAAAAGCGTAATCTGTGATTTTATGTACACAAAAAACAGGGAACATAAAAAAGGAAAAATAACAGTCATAGAATTTTTAAAGCAGAATATTTGCGTTTTACTTAAACATCAGTACATAATGTTTCCATTATAACTTTTTATTTTGTGGAATTGATGCAGCAGTTAAAAAATTGAATGTCTGTGAATTTACTTGATTGATCTAACAAGTACTTTTCTTACCTGTAAATGCTTAGCTATTTATAAATTTTAAAGGTAAAAATTCGATTTCTTTCAGTACATAGTCACTTAAGAACTCAAGTGCCATAACTGATATTCTGTAGTGCCTCGCTAGCTTACACTACTATAAGGAATCTAGTGACCAAACTAACCTTCCTTGAGAGCTAAGCCATTGGCTCCATAAGGCGCTGCAGCAGCATGATGACAACAGTTAGGAGTTTACAACGGACATCACAACGCAAACAGCAAAACTTCTGCTTTCGGCGGGCAGGATGACCGCCACCGCCGAAACACATCAACTTGACAAACCACAAACCAAAACCCCTATTTTTTGCGCTTAACAACCACCGAAACAGGTTACGGCTTTTCGTCCGTAGAACCACTGATGCTCGTCTTCAAAAGCTGCCCACCGATCACCCAGTATCCGGAAGTACCTAACAACGCTGACCACTTTCCCTCGAACACTCAAACGCTCGAGCACTCGAGCACTTGAGTGACCAAGTACTCTAAGCTGAAGCTCAGAACTCTCAATCATTTAACACTCGAGCACTTAAGAACTAAAATCAACACTAAAAAGACAACGTATATATATATATATATATATATATATATATATATATATATATATATATATATATATATATATATATATATATATATAAATCGTGTAATTCTGGCGTGCTTCTTAATTCCACATGAAAATTTCCTTCATAATTCAATCTTCTTGAAAAATCTACTCTATTTATTGTAGATGTTTAAGTGATTTATGGCGTAAGATGTCGAATTCTAGCACCACGAATGGTGCAATAGAATAAACACATGTATTATATCATAAAATACTAGGAGGGTGAAATTAATTCCTTTAAGAGGAATTTGTTCTAGAAGTAAAATACTAATTCTTTACAAATGACAAGTGTACAACAAAGAATTGTTTGGTTTCGAATTACTTATAAAGCATAAACTATTTTAACGTTCAAATCTTTCATATAAGTGTTCAAGTACCAACATACACATATTCTAAGTTATATGCAACTTACGTTGTAGTTGAGTAAAACCATATTTGTACTCTGAAATGTTTCTTTTTACTTCAAGTTTAGTACATAACTGTCTAGTTCTATAAAAGAGAAATTTTCTATGCTCCTGATAGCCTCACCTGTAAGAGGGCATGGGCCCAAAAGAGATGAGCCGGTTGCCCTGATCCAAATTGGTTTCTTCAGTGGTCTTCCCGGTGGCAGGGTTAAGATGCTGCTGAGGAGGCTTTTTGACGATGGGTCTCTTCACGTACGGAGGATCATATTTTGGTAGTGTGCTCTTCCTCCTACGTGTGTCAAGTGAAAGTTAAACGTGTATGGCACGATTGCGTGTACTTCCAGCGACACGTTGATGATTTCAGCCACAGCAGAGAGTCGAATTAGCGTACGTATGACAAATGCCGCCGGAAAGGGTTTGAGTGAAGTTAGGTAACAAAATGACATTTGAGTACAAGTGTAAATGAAATCCATGTTTTCAGTATAAAATTTTGATTGTACTCAGGTGGAGGCACATCATTTCCATGGGTCAAGAATACGAAAGTTTCCAGGGGGAATAGGTAGGTTTCAGATGGTCAGTAGTTTTTTTATATGCAGTTGATGAATTGCAGTAAAGTGATTATTATGTTATTTGGAAAACGAGTAAATTATGAAAGTCCCAGTGAAAGAATCATACATGAGTAATTATTTTGTCCAAACGAGTCGGTGAAGAAAATAATACACTCGAAATCGGCGCATGATGTCATTTATGAAATGAATGTTGAATATGGTACAAAAAATTAACATGTGTTTTCCATACATGTGGTTGCACTCATGACAGGGTGTGAAGCATTTCAGTTTTAGATACAAATTAGTAAAAAAGGATCCTCATTAGGGCATCAAAGAAGTAAATTGATGTACCAGTAATAATAATGAAAATGGGACATACGACATGAAAACCACAAAATTTCCCAGGACAATTCAAGTATGGAACTTTGTACATCGTTTAAAGTGAGATTAAATACTCGGGAGTCGTTGGGTTAATCATGATACATGATATATGGGGAGTTCATGGATTGTATTGTGGTGGAAGCAAATGTAAACGAAGAGTTTTTTCGCCAACGGCCGCATGCGCCACGTCGAAGGCCGATGAAAGAAGATGGTGCCATGTACGCAACAGACGTCGAAGCCACCGGAGGGAAATGAAAGATGAGAAAGTAATGTTAATAATGAATGCTAAAAAACGGTTTTTAGTAGAAAAAATTTGGATGAAAATAAGTTTACAAGTATTGTTCCTCATCTTTATGTGGAAATAGTTATATTAACTGATGTGCAAGCTAATTTTATCTATATATCATCAATGGGTATGAATTTATGTCGGCGAAAGGAAGGTGTTATCGAAAATGCTCAATACATTACTAGCAACGCTGCTCTCGTTCTAATACGAAAATACGATTTCCACATTTTTTTGTCATCCACTCATTTCTGAGCCATGACTCACATGAATAAATGTAAAGTTAACAAACAGCTTCATGCTCTAAACCAAACCACAAAGAAAGAGCAAGGCCATGCAATTTCATGCATGGTAACACGCAGTAAAAACAAACTAGTTACTTCCGATCGTTTCTTTGTTCTATTTTTAAGAGCTAGCAAAAAACGCACTTAATACGTATTGTAATGAATAATAAGTGTGATTAAAGTTATGGATAAGAAAAATCAATTTTTTCTTGAACAGAAGCCGTTCCCATATTTTAATTGAGTATTGTGATTATGCCAAATGATCGCGTGTTGCAATGCAAAGACAAACTAATTCTTACACCAATATTATGCTTCAGACATGACGATTTGGTCAACTTTTCCTAAAGAAATAACTGATAGACAGGATACATCCAAGCATTGAACGTGAGAGAGAATAGTTCGAACTAAAATGAGATAATCTTTTGACTCTATGTAAATATCATCAGCTTTCTAAAAGTCTGCAGCTGGCTTAACATCATCTTAGCTCTTGGCTTAGTATACAGATTGTTGACAGCTCTTGGCTTAGTATACAGAGTGTTGACAGCTCTTGGCTTAGTATACAGAGTGTTGACAGCTCTTGGCTTAGTATACAGAGTGTTGACAGCTCTTGGCTTAGTATACAGAGTGTTGACAGCTCTTGGAAATATCTTTTGGGAGTGCAATGTCTTGCAAATGAAGACGACAGGATGAAAGTTTGTTAATAGCAACCATGTAGAATTATCGATGACAACATTTATTGGGCACATTTTCCCAGCAATGCCACATATTTTACTTGGATATATTGAGCTTACTGCTATATCACGAAGGAACGATATGTAATGATGAAGAACAAAAACATAAAAGCTGAGGTAGGACGCAACCTCACTGAAGTGTTCATGTTTTTAAAAAGCATTAAATAATGTGCATCATTGGGTAATTGCTAGTCCTGCAACCACTTGACATTCACAAGCCATACAAACAGCAGTCGTGAAAATGAACTAAACTCGTGCCATCACCTGAAAAAGACATGCATCATGTGTTGACGATAAAGGTTTTGTGAAATGGTAGACCGAGAATTTGATGACCCAAAATACGTTGAAAGTGAAGAAATTTAAGACAGTTTGGAACTTGGGGAGCGATAGGAAGCCATTTTACGAGCGATTGATAATTTACAGCGTTAACACAAAGGGAAAATTTAAATAGCGGACACAAACTCAATCGTGCCGCTGAAGGTGAACTGGAAGGAGGAGGATGTGTGGGTTTGTTCTTTTTAAATGTTTAACAAATTAGCATAAAGTTGAACAATAATTCGAAATACTCGATTACGTATACTCATGATTTGAATGTGCGACCATCTTTCTAAGGCTTAACTCTTTACCCATTATAAATGTTTACTTGAATGTTCATGAAAAAAAGTTTAAGTCATTTTACTAAGCTACTGTTCTTGTGTCCAAGTGCAGTAACTAAAAAGTAATGTACGATCTCTGAATTTGATTAATTTTGTTATCAACTTAAAGTGTGCTTGTTTGACGAACAGTTTTAAAAATTGAAGCTGACGGTAACTGATAGAACAAAATGAAGTCCGTAAACAGTTTTTCTCATAAATTGATTTAAGAATTTTACACCCGCAAAACACCTCAGAAGACATCAGTTAGTTAAATTTCAGGTTCGTTCAAACCGAATTGTGTTTTGCAATATCGTGTAAATATGTTAACAGTGTAATAAGGAAAAAAATGACTGCAAACTCACATTTACCATGAACAACTTAGAAAATGTATGGCATTTGAATTCCAGGGTAGAATATTTTAGACGTGTGTCAACAAACAATCTATTTGTGTGAAAACGTAAGGAAGAATGTGGGACAGCATCGAAAATAAATTTCCTTATAATTAACGTGCGCATCATAATATTCGTTCTAAAATGGAATGGGTTCTACAATTTTCAGGACATCTTGAGGAAATATGCCAAACATGAGAAGCTCAATGCGTTTGTTATCACTGAAGAATGATGTTTATTTCTACAGACACAGGTTTGAAAGGAAAAGTTTTGTACTACTGGCAATCATATGACATTTTACAATACATTCAGCGATATATATTATTCTATGCATTTTGTCTATGTTACCAGTATAATGATGAATTGGCAGGCTAACGAATTCATGGCATTCGTGCTACAGGGAAGCCGGAACAGACAGTCTAGTACCTTCACGAGCAACGAACAAATGGAAAGTCCGTTATCGTGTTGCGGAGAGCCCGGACTCAAGCGTAGATGGCATTTGTGCGGTTTTTGTTCGATGTGATATGAAAATTTGTAGGAAGGATGGTTGAGGAGTGGAGTGTAAGATGGGAGTCGAGAATATCAAAAGATTAATTAAGTTTTAGTTTATTTCACGCCTTCATTAATCACCATAAGACAATTTCAATAAAATAAATCAAAGTAAGATGACATTCAAAATAAAAAATATGACATTCAAAATTAAAGTAAAAGAATTGTAGGACAATAACCAAAGCCAAGCATGCTTGTTTACGTCACTGTAACTGTACATGAAAGATACTATGTATTTTTCTTCGTTTACTTTAAGGGGTGCACTCTTTCTTATATCCTCAAGTTATAATGTTTGCGTGATTTGAGAAAAAATTAAGCTCAATTTTGACATGAGTGTCAACGACCGCACAAAGAAATCTATTCTGTGAACGAAGTTTATTGAAGACTGATAAGAAGTACCCAGTTTTGATAAATACCCTCAGTATTATGCATTTATCGTATGTCAACAGCAGTTAAGAAACCTTCATCTCCACTCAATATTGCATAAAATCATGTTTAGCTTTTCCCATTAAAATATCCTCACTTGCAGTGATGGTTGCAAACGACAAATTTTTTCGACAAGTACTGTTCTAATTTCAATTATATTTATTGGTCTTGCGTATAATTAGTGCAACATTCCCAAAGTCATATTTTATAGCAAACTCACGCCTAATCAATTCATGAAGACCACAACATTTTAGTCGAGTCCAACCCTTGTTCCTTCAGTAATATGAACCAAACTGCAGAAATCATTTTATAATACTGTCATAAAATTAGCAGTTATTTGCATAGTTAAATGTGGTGTTTGTGTTAATTTGTACTGCCTTTTGGGAGGATGAGATGTAGAGAATTGTGTCACAGTTAAGAGGACGTTTTCTGCAGTGACTTCCCCATTGGTTTTGCAACTATCATTTTTTCAAAGGCTCCATAAAAACTACCTCCTTTCTTTGTTACCATCAAATGTTTTATTTTTTTCTTCTGTCAAGTAGATTTGCCTTGAACTAAAATAAATTGATATATGATAGGAAAGGTCATTCAAATTCCCACCTATGCCAGCTTTTGAATCGGAACAGAGGCTTGGCGCATCACAGGCCAACTTTAAATTTCAGGTGAAGGAGGTCATAGCGGGGAGCTTTGGATCTCTCTTCTAGGATTCTTTTACTTAGCAGAAACAGGAAAAAATATTTCAATACCTTATACAATTTTGTTGACATAAGTTGTGGGAGAATGACAGCATGTGTACAGTACTTTTGTGAAGTGAAAACGGACGATTGAATGAAAACATTTTAAAATAATGGGTAATTTTTCTTTGTGATATTTTGTTCACAAGCATCCAAATTACATCAATATGCAGAACGATTTAATACACGATGAGCTTTCGGGTTTCACTGACATCAAAATTTTTTCAGTGTAAACAGTGATACGTTTCAAAGGCAGCTACAAAACGAGATGTTTAATTAATAAACATGAGAACAGTTAATTATTACGATTTGATATAATTAGTAGACGGTGCAATAATATTTACACAATGTTTTAGGAATAAGATATAATTTTGGATACATTTGTCTCATCATGTGCTCTGACCTCTTTTTATCTCTGCTGTTTCGTGAACCGTTGAGTGCAAGTTACTATCCTACACGTCACAGTATTCACGTGTTGGGCAGTGCAATTTACTGTCCTACACGTCAGAGTATTCAGGTGTTGTGCAGTGCAATTTACTGTCCTACACGTCACAGTATTCACGTGTTGTGCAGTGCAAGTTACTGTCCTACACGTCACAGTATTCACGTGTTGGGCAGTGCAATTTACTGTCCTACACGTCAG
>VCRD01000022.1:80009-91840 GCA_006783055.1 Trinorchestia longiramus
ATTACGATTTGATATAATTAGTAGACGGTGCAATAATATTTACACAATGTTTTAGGAATAAGATATAATTTTGGATACATTTGTCTCATCATGTGCTCTGACCTCTTTTTATCTCTGCTGTTTCGTGAACCGTTGAGTGCAAGTTACTGTCCTACACGTCCCAGTATTCAGGTGTTGTGCAGTGCAAGTTACTGTCCTACACGTCACAGTATTCACGTGTTGGGCAGTGCAATTTACTGTCCTACACGTCAGAGTATTCAGGTGTTGTGCAGTGCAAGTTACTGTCCTACACGTCACAGTATTCAGGTGTTGTGCAGTGCAATTTACTGTCCTACACGTCACAGTATTCACGTGTTGTGCAGTGCAATTTACTGTCCTACACGTCACAGTATTCACGTGTTGTGCAGTGCAAGTTACTGTCCTACACGTCACAGTATTCAGGTGTTGTGAGTACGGTGGAGTTCAAGTTACTGTCCTACACGTCACAGTATTCATAGCTTAAATTCAATTTAGCAGAACAGTGTTTTCTAATAACATACATTTTTAAAATTCTATGCTCGATCTATACTCAATTTAAATTAAGCATTATTGTGTGTTCTGAGACTGAAAAATTTCAAAGAAAAAATATCATCATTGAATGATATGAAGCACTCCATGTGCACTCCAAGTCTTTAAATATTCGTTGTGATGTCATTTTCCCATTTTCCTAAATCGCTGATTCCAATGGTAAGAGAGTTTGATATCCCTATTGTCATGGAAGTCAGATTAGAGAATTTGATGTACAGCTAACAGTAAACATTCCCTTCATTACTACGATCATATTTTCTGACTGACAAGATCAATGAAACTCAAAGCTCGCCGTACTAGGCGAGGTAAAAACTCAAAGATTTACTCCTGAAACTCAAAGTTAAAAACATATTCCGGGATACCACAAAAGTTTGTTGAAATTGCATCAAAAAAATTGCCGTATTTCAAGGTTTGTAGAAATTTTAGGGAAGCTTTCATACAAATCGTTAAAAGCGTTTACTAATAATGCTTTCGATGTCTGACTGCAAAAAGTGTTCCAGAATTATTGTCCAAACAACTAACCAGCTGCTTCTACTTCTCTACTTGCATTAGTACCCGTAAAGTACTTCAAAAGTGTAGGCAAAAGTACATTCACTAATTGTTTTTGGCGACCTCCTTCACTACATATGTACATACATATACGAATACGTATTCATTATTCTAGTCCTATAAGCAACGTGAGCTTCATTTCCGTACTAAAACAAGCATGTGAGCTTCAGGAGTATGTTTTGGTTCTCCTCTTCCTACGTGTATTCTGAAAATGTGGATGAGCTAAGTAGCGAAATGAAGATCAATAAACAATGACAGAAAGGAAATAATCAAAACATTACTCAAATTTAAATTTATAGTTGCAATAGGAAGTAATAAAATAAAAAATTAATTTGAAATAAAGAGTAATCATTTGGTGAAGTAAATACTTGCATGTATGTTTAATTTTAATCACAGTAACGACTGAACTAAGGTCATGATACAATGGCATTTCTAATGTTTGTATCTCAAATATCGAGTGAACCGGGCAGAGAGGTACGATAAGTCCGTTCTGAAAAGTAGAACAAAAGCAATCTGTAATCTCCAAGTGTCGTGGGCATCAACCTATGTACAGGTTACATGAGCAACTACGATCGCTAAAAGCAAACGGTTGTACAAGTATTACCGTCATCCCTTTTCTATTCAGTGAGATTTATTTCAGCACGAGCTACTCTCGTAATAAGGAAGCATTTTATAGCTGTGTGCAATAATTTAACTACCCTATCAATCGGCTCGGATTTTACGTTGTCGTTGAATAAATTTTTGCGGGAGGAAAAAAATTGATAGAATTGGAAACAAGTGGGGACTACTCGATCAAGGTTCTGAACAAGTAAAGAACAAAGAATTCGTTATTTGGGAGCGATAACTTTGATAATGAACGAGAAAAAACACGCTTTTTAAATTAGGAATTTACTACTGACAAAACAAAGAGAATGACAATAATTATAAAACAAGTTTAACGATTACCACGTTAGATTACTTCTGTTCCAATATTTGTGCCGAAGATACAAATAGTTTTCTAGGGAATGATGATCAGTCATTAGCGAGTCAGTGAATGAAGAACGAAACAGAATAAAGAAACACAATACACAAACCGAGAGTTAAACCAAACTCGTAGGATTACAACAAAGGAAAAGTAACGACAATGCAAACAAAGGAACCTCCAACGTAAAACTGTGTATGGCTACTCAATTGTGTATTACGTGTTTGTATAAAAGCATAGGGTCGTAAGTTGTCTAGAGTATTGTGGATGATATACAACAAGGTAACCCTTAAAAACCACATTGAGGTGCAAGATTATTTAGTTTCGGAATTGGTTTGTTTCGCAAAGGAAATGAAAACGTATTCATTCGAAATCTCTACTTTGTCCATCCTGTGCAAGTAACTACACGAAAAAAGTTACTCGAAAGTTATGCAGTTTTGTAATCAAGAATAGCTTTCTAAGGGAAAGTTTTGTGTTCAAATCTCGATGTACTTCACGAAACAATGCATTTTTTCCAGCCTCAACTACAGCAACCTGAAGGCCATCACACCTTCTGTCACCGGCGAGAGTAAATCATTACTCACTAAACAGAAAACAAATTTAAAGCATTAGCTTGGAGGCTGGAAACAGAAACGAAAGTGTAAATCTAATGAAATTACGTAACATAAGAAAAATGATCTTGCATGTAATCAGGTATAATTTCGAAGTGGTAAAGAGATCTTCACAGTTCAACTTGAGAAAATGCATACCCATGGATGTTAGACAATCATCATTGTTTCAAAGTTGCCAGTTTTCTATAGCTTGATGTGCCTTTAAATAATATTCTCAGTCAGCGATACATTAATTCTTAAAATATAACTCTTAACACAATGAAGATTTTCTTGTTGAAAGATCCCTAAAACCTCAAACGCGTTGTAGAGCAAACTAATCAAATGAAAGCGTGTTAAATAGTGAACGTTTAGCCCTAGGAATGCTCAGATCCTATCTTCAGCGATGCCATTCAATAGAAAAAAGTTTATAAATTTGCTAGATAAACCTCGAAAGAGAGAAAGGATGTACAGTTACTTCTAGAACCAAAACTTAATTTTATTCAGATATGCACGTTCATTCTTACACATAGGTGTGTGTTCAAAATGATTAACATTCAGATAATTAACTGAAGTTTGTGTAAAAATAAGTGAATGTTAATTTCAAAATACAGAAGGCTTGAATTTTTTTAGGCTAGAGAATTTCAAAACTTTGCGCGAGTTGTTACGGTTCAGCTAAATTTTTCTTACGCAACACTGAAATGAAAAGACCCTTGAACCCCACATAATGATGAATAAATTATTCAATTCTTCATGGAATTAGTAATGTCCCGTTATTTCTTGAGGGATTCCTATTATAAGATGAAGGATGAGCTGCAATCCTTTATGCTGTCGAGTTTTAATTCTCTTGATAAGTTTATGTTTGATATTAATTTAGTAACGATGGAAATAAGTTTTCATCAGTGGGAGTAGCAAGAAGAATAATGGTTGGGTCTGCTTAAGCAATAGTGAGTACTGCTTTTGGTCTCATGTTACAGACACAACGCACTTACAATTTTTGTGTCACAGCCCACGCTTCTGCACTTCCTGAAGGGATAGTCGTTCATATACGTAAATACGCTTCGCACTGTCAGCCAGACGTATGAAATAATTACCATAAAATTTACACTAAATTTTTGTAATGAATTCGTATCCCTCTCACTCATTCGTACAAGTTAACATGACTAAGATAAAATTGAGGATCACCATGCACTCAAAGGCTTGATTGTGTCATAAAGTTGATTCAAGTGAAATAGATGGCCAAATTGCTTTGAAGGAGAATAGTGTCTCAAGTTTTTATGTGTCTTATGTGTGCGCTGAGATGCTCGTGCAGGTATGGATAAAATATTATTTAGGTTCTAGATTAACATACAATCCATTATGCTTTTTCTTTGATGCATGTTATAGGATTATTTCTCTCATTGTTCAGCGCTGAAGACTGAAGTTTTAGATACTCAGGTGTTTACTCCGAGTTAAAACATGTTTCCTATTAGTCTATTTTCCTATTATTTCCGATACACACATAGTCAACGGAGGTAATGTTCCCAGGAATTATGATATAGATGATTACACCTGGTGTTAAATGCTGGTCCATATTTCCTGAATTGTAATTGATCAGCATCACGCATTTAAAAAACTATTTCAAAAAGTAGATATGCTAGTGCTTTCTGCGGGAATTATCTTTGACAATTCCGTAATTTTTATTATTTTAATTACCATGTCCACTATTTCAGTAGCTATTATTATCATCATTTGTGGTCAGAAGAAGCGGGAACAGAAATGATGCTGAAGTAAAAAAGTAAAACTGTGAAAATCAATCACCCAATTGTGTAAGTTTGCAACGCAAGTATGTAGCAAGAGGTCAAAAAAGCGAACAAAAAGAGTTATTGAACAAAAATCAAATCAAAAGCACCAATTGATTAACTCAAGCAAAATGCGAAATGAAAGAAATTCTCCAGGTTGCATTTCAATCAACAATGCATTTTAAATTAACTTGTACACCATGAGTGAGAAAGGGCGTGAGGAATTTTAGGCCACAAAAGGTGATGGGGAAGCACTAAGACACCAAGTTTCAACACGGTGAAATTAGGGTGAATGCTATGCAAAGTTCTGGCTAACCTTCTCAAGTAAAAACATTGATTATGCACTACCACTGACCTGTAACAAAGTGCCATGAATGCGAATACAAAAAAGACGGATCCCACTCCCGATACCAGAACCACAACGAGGAACACAGTGTCGCTTCCCTGTTGCCCAACTGCTTTTGTCAAAGTTAATGGATAACGTAGAGGAGGGAGAGAGGATTGGAGAGGGATTGGTATTTAGGGAATCATGACACATTCTTGTCCAGATGAAATGTGACTGGTTTTCCTTTGGCGGCGATACGATAATTTTCATAAATTCAAGGTGTAAATATATTCATGACGAATTAGACAGTTCGATCAAAAATTACATTTGTCAAACACTCGATTCGTGTTTTATTGCGGTGTGAAAGAAATTTTCAATTCAGGGGGTTGATAATTTAAAGGGTGTTATATGATTTATTAATCAATACGTCACGGTTACTCAAAATGATTAGTTAGTAAACTGAGCGGTTGGAAACAATTACCATCACATGTAATATATGTATAATCATCTCAAGTTTATGAATGGAGAAGTTTACGTCGTTATCATCAATTAATAATTATAAGGAACAAAAATTACAGCAAAATGCAAATAAAAATATTCAACGTAAGTTGAAGTAAAATTAATTAAAATAAAAAACTCAAGTAGTATTTCACGATTATTTTAGCGATATAATTTTGGGGAGATATATAAGTGTGGAGAGAATTCAATAGGACTTTCTTATTAAATCGTTTGTTGTCGTAGTATTTTTTGAAGATAAAATATCAAAAAAGGATATCAAAGGAAATATCAAAGGAAATGATGATTTTACAATTTTGTAAAATCATTGATTATAAACTCGCATGTTGATCAAAACTTTATAGGAGTCGAAATCAAGAGTCAAATTTTTTTATATGTGAGGGGGCGAGAATTGAAAATATTCAGATTATAACCAAAGGTTCGTTTCTCAAGATTTGATTTTAGATATCGGCGTACGGGAGCAGTTCCGTATTTTTCGAACCCGTGGTGAACTTTGTGCCAAGTGTGAGTAGGTGCGGTAATCAACGTCAAAATTAACGACTGACGTGGATTCGTTAGAAATCCGACGTGCCACAGCGTTGTCACACAGAATTAATTTGAAGTTACGATGATGTTCGGATGCCATGAGATTTCAGATAAAATGTGTTCAAGAAATGGAAGGACAAATAAAAGAGTGAATGGGTGATAAGCATGGAAGGTGGTTTGAATGTAGTTGTGGAGGCAGAGTTGAGTCGTTTAAATTCAATGGTTTGCCAGCATGAACTTCATGACTCACAAACCAATCAAAGTATTGTTTTAGTTGAGGTGCGAGTGTTGGAGTAGTTTCAAGGCATCCACCGAGGAAAGAGAGAAAGGGAGAGACAAATTTTGATTAGTAGTAGTTACTAAAAATTCATTCATATAATATATATATATATATATATATATATATATATATATATATATATATATATATATATGTATATATATTGTATACACAACCCACAAACTCATCAAATACACGCGTACATAACAGTAATTCAAAATCAGGTTCTAACATTCTTTTATCGACTAAGTCGTTCACTCAGCTTGTCAAACCTGAAAAATTGAACAAAATATTTATGCACGGAATACAAATCTCCTGCAGTTCTTACAATCTCCGTTCTACACGTTTTTTTTGCAGTGTCAGAGTTCACAAAGACTAGCAAAAAGGACAACAGCATCTCACTTACCGTCAACTGGCGTGGAATCTGCGAGAATAATGATCAATTTCAAATATTTGGTACGATTAATGGAAATTATATCCGGATCTTTCGCACTGGAGTATACCTGAGGCGGCGTAGCAAAAACTGAGAACTAGACGGACCATGGGACACCTTAAAGGTCACGTCATGGAACCTTATGAGGAGGACTTAATAGTAAATTCTCCAAGCTTCAGTGGTAACGAACAAAGCTCATTGGTTAACTAGTACTCAAAGAATAGTGGCAGATAAAGTAATCAATGGAAACTATGTCACCCAATAATTAAAAGTGCATTGTCATTTTATTTTTGTTTCTGAAAATATCATCAATGCTTTTTGTTTTTTGTTTATTTTTGATAATTGTTAGTCATTACTCAGTCAATGATTTATACAGCAGAACTCTGTTGACTTTTTGGTCATTGACATTTCAGTTTGATGAACATTAATTACATTGTTTCTAGTACCATATTTCTTTTTTTAAATTTGTTAAGCAAAAAAATAATTTGTACTTAACTGGAAACAATCCAAATACGTATCCAATTCAGAGGATTTAGAAAAACACATTGGATGATAAGAGAACTTCCCGTCTTTTTCCAGATGCAGTTGACGGTGAAGTTTCAAATTCTTAAAGTGAAATAGACATTAAGAAAAATGCAATAGACGGTAAAGGAACTTAAATTAACATTCCAGAGCTGAAGACTTAACTTTTCAATGAAACTTGAAAATACAAGAATGAACGCATGTCGATGCGGATTTTGAAACATCAGTTGACAATTCAAGTACACTAAAATTTTATCAGAGTGGACGCTTAAAAAGAAGGACGCAAAATACATGACTACGTTACCGATGTGGATATTGCGGTCCAAAGTTGTGTTCTTCTTCTCATCAGCAGTTTGAGCAGAGCTAGCGGTGGTGTGGCCGTGATGAGGAGGGGCTGTGGTCATGTAATGAAGAGACTTGTCGTAGGATGAACAGTCTTCACCAGTCCATCCAGAGTTGCAATAACAGGTGTTGATGTTGGAGCACACCTGTCACAGTGCAGAAGCCCTACACCAAATGCTAGCAATTTTATGATAAATCATGTTTTTAGAATTGGTTACCGGAGCGAGTTGTTTTTGTTGTTTCAATCAATTTAATTTTTGTTCAATTCAAAGATTAGTAGTTTTGGGGCTAGTCTCTCGGTACCCTATTCCGATCAAATTAACAGACCGTATGCTGGAATGCTATTCACTTTGAGATAATTTGCTTTTATACTGCACCGTATTTCATTTCCCAATGAAATAGAATTTCATACACCTACGTCAATCAATTTATTCAGTTATAGTGTAAAAAAATGAAAATGAAGGTTAGTGGAGCTAAATGTACTCTGTAAATACATAGAACGATAAAATACAATCATTTTCTAAAAATGAATAGAAATGTAAAACTGAATTTAAACATCTTTTACGCTTTGGCACATCTATTATATACGTGAGAATTAGGATTACACTGCGAAATGTGAATTAATGGAAAACGAGGTACTTGCACAACAAAATTTGAATAATTATTTCAGAAAGGTAAATTGAAGCGAAATTCAGCTAGGGTGAAGAATCTAAAATAAAGGACGGTGTCAAACGGGGTTCTCACAAGATAAAAGTTAAATTTCTATTTCAGTGGAGTCAATTAATGCGGAATTAAGGTTGGGTTCAAAAATATAAATACAAAATGATGGTAAACGGGGTTCTCTTATGATAAATTGATGACCTCGATGTCATTAGTCAATTGAAGCCAAGTTGAGGATAGAGATATGAAATAGAGGAAGGAAGTTCTCGTACGACGTAGGTCGATTTCAATAGAGTAGATTGTCAATAAAGTAAATTGTCAATACAGTAAATCTGTCAGTATAGTAGATTGTCAGTAGAGTCAATTGTCAATACAGCAAATCTGTCAGTATAGTAGATTGTCAATACAGTAGATTATCAATAGAGTAAATTGAACCGAAGTTAAGGTTTGGAAACATGAAATAGAGGTGGGTAGACTGACCCCATGACCAGAACACTCCATCATGCTGTTGTTGGTCATGCAGTGGCCAGGCTCTATGTACACGTAGATGCTCGTGCATGTCTGATTGATGCACACGAGGTTCTTTCCGCATGCCGTGCCGTCGTGTGTTAGTGACCAGTCATCATCGTGCCCGCTGTCGTCGTAGTTCAGCACCCTGCACACGGTAGTGAGGTAATTAGTTCAGGACTTTGAGCATGGTAGTGAGGTAATTAGTTCAGAACTTTGAGCACGGTAGTGAGGTAATTAATTCAGGACTTTGAGCACGGTAGTGAGGTAATTAGTTCAGATCTTTGAGCACGGTAGTGAGGTAATTAGTTCAGAACTTTGAGCACGGTAGTGAGGTAATTAGTTCAGGACATTGAGCACGGTAGTGAGGTAATTAGTTCAGATCTTTGAGCACGGTAATGAAAGTGTTAGTTCAGCACCTTGCGCACGGTATTGGGTAATTAGTTCAGAACTTTGAGCACTGTAATGAAAGTGTTATTCAAACATCGTGCGTACAGTAATTAGCTCATTAAGGTGCGCATACGAGTAAGGTAATTAGTTCAGCACTCTGCTCATTGTGATTGGGTAATTAATTCAATTCTGAGTGCATTGTCCCGAGGTAATGAGTGAACAATTCTGAGAATACTAACAGAGTGGTAAATGAATTATGTTTCTTTCTGTGAATAGATAAATAAGATGCGATGAATGCTGTATACGAGGAATAGTACTAATAACTGTAGATGATTAGGTCCGTTACGTCCACCCCAACTTAGGGAAGCAAATAACTGGTTTTTTTAAACACCGTTCTAGCACTACGCAAGTGATGAGATGTGCTTCGCGCTGAACAAATGTAGGATACTTTATATTGGTTCGAGTATTTCTTAATTACCGGAAATATTTCACACACTTGACTGTATGGAGGTCACGGGAGAATTTTCAGTACAATCACCATCACTGATAGTCTGTCTATCTGCTCCACGCTGTACAACAATCCGGGCACATTTAGAAAGTTGTGCACCCACAAGTCACGTAGAAATTACAAGGACATCCATCTCTCTACGTGATATTTGTGTGTAAGATTTTATGTACAGTTCGTAGGATACTTGATCTGTTTTCTCACAAGAACGTAGCATAATTTGTTTGTAAACTTGGCTTTGAATAAAGTGTATTTGATATGATTAGAATGAACATGGAAAGTCTTATACCTTTGATGTATACAGACGATGCTGCTGGTCTTGCACTGGAAGCATATTTGTATGTTTCTTAGTGTGAGTTTGGGGTATTGTCGCAATTATGAGATAATTTCTTAAAAACCACATACTTTTATCCCTGCATGAATTTTATGATTTGTTCTGGACATACTCATAACAAATAAAATAATTCGCTCGAAGGCTATTTGAATGAAATTTTACGAACGCTTGGTACATAATACTTCTCCATAAGTTATTAGCGTAACTTGTAATATTTTACGACTTCTTTGAAATGTACAAACCGTAAAGGAAATTCTTCCGTGGCATCCAATTTTCAAGAACTTAAGCCAGTCTAAATCTGTCGACGAATCGAGGGTTTTACGGCGATTATTGAACCTAAAAAAATCTTCCGGAACTATACGGGGATTTTCGTTACACATAATGTATGTTGAAGTAATACGGGGACTGAGGGGTCTACCAACGATATTGAATGGTTCCAAAGTTTGTGATCATTCAATTTTCGCAAATGATAACTATTTTGACTTGGACTCCCAGTAAATTCCACATTTTTAAGCTTCCGTCGGGCGCAAGTTTTCAAGTGCATAACAAAATTAAAGTAACTGTGCCTGTCAGATCAGTTGTGCCCGACGGGAGGTTAAAATAGGGGAGAGGCATTAGACACTCACTTGCACTCAAGCTCCCTGCCGTGGATGTTGAAGGCAGCCTTGAAGTAGCTGGTGTTGGGGCTGGACACGATGGGGGCAGGTCTTCCGTTCTGGCAGAACAGCTTGCCGCATTTCGCGTTCCTGAGGACAAGAACAAGTTACAACAGAACAGCTTGCCGCATTTCGCGTTCCTGAGGACAAGAAAAAGTTACAACAGAACAGCTTGCCGTATTTCGCGTTCCTGAGGACAAGAACAAGTTACAACAGAACAGCTTGCCGCATTTCGCGTTCCTGAGGACAAGAATAAGTTACAACAGAACAGCTTGCCGCATTTCGCGTTCCTGAGGACAAGAACAAGTTACAACAGAACAGCTTGCCACATTTCGCGTTCCTGAGAACAAGAACAAGTTACAACAGAACAGCGTGCTGCATTTTGAGTTACTGAGGACAAGTTATAACAGAACAGCTTGCCGCATTTAGTGTTCCTGTAGACAAGAACAAGTTACATGAGAAGAACTTGCCACATTTCACGTTACTAAGGACAACGTCAAGTTATAACAGAACAACTCGAAACATTTTGTATTCCTGAGGACAAGAAAAAGTTACAATGGAAGAGCTTGTCGCATTTTGTGTTACTGAGAACAAGCTACAACAGAACAGCTTACTGCACTTTACATTACTGAGGACATGAACAAGTTGTTCAAAGAAAAGGGCGGAATTAACGAATATAGTAATTGTAGCGGCATTGCCCACACGTGAACTTTTAATTAATTTTTAAGTTTTAATTAAACTAGTAATTGTAGCCTGCAACCGAATGAGACTCACTCGAGGGCACATTTGATGAAACTGCCGTTACGATATTTGCCACAGTTACCCGTGAAGACTCCTTGTGTGTTCAGTTTGTTGTAGCATGACTCGTTCGAAGACTTCCCGTCTGTAATAGAAAAATGTATGCATCAATTTCAAGCTGAGAAATGCATGAAAATGTCATGATAGGTTAGAATCGCTGGTAAGCATGCAACGTATCGTTAAAAAATTCATCTATTCAGTAATTTTTCATGGAAATCGTTCTTGCTTTGAACTATGTTGCGCTTAAAAGTGTTTGAGGAGGATGCAGTAACTGCATCTACTTAGCTGTCCTAGTGATGATTCTTTTATGCACAAAAATACTTCTTAATTGTAAAAGTATCAATTTCTTGATTTTTCAGGATCTTTCCTGTCATAATTTCAATGAAAACATAAATATTTTCAGGATAAAGATTGTTTCCATTTTGTGAAACAGAATCAAGTGAATACGCAGGACTCATATGTATATTTTGGAACCCACAAACGAGCGTTGTGATTTCTTAAAACCAAAGAAATGTTGGACATTTTTGGAATGAACACGACTGAAAGATATTAGTTATTATAAGCGTTGTAACTAATGCAGTTTACGATATTTT
>VCRD01000022.1:97020-138332 GCA_006783055.1 Trinorchestia longiramus
CGTGCGAAAGTAATTTTTTAATTTTGCCTGATGAGCGACTAACTTTAGATCGAAGTTTCGTCCTCGTAATAATTTTCTCACTCATGCCTGATCAGTACCTTATTTTGGGTAACATCGTTCAAAGCAATGTAAAAATAGCATAATAGCGGATTTTAAACATAATGTATTTGTGTAGCTCTCACGAGTAGGTATTCCACAAACGTAAGACGTAAGAATATTAAAAGGCTTTGCTTAGGTTAATTGAAGTCGAATTTCACATAACAAGTTTCCATGAATTCATAGTATTTATTCAATATTAGAGGCCCTTTAAACCACATAAAAAATAGTTTTATATGATGTATTTAGTGAGATACCTGAAGAATAATTGACTAAAGCCTTATTATTATATGCCATAACAATCAATTAAAATAAATTACAACTAAAACTCTGGTGAAGACATAAATTTCTGGTATTGCCTTCACATGGCAATAATAACAAAAATTAACCAATTAATTCCCAGTGCGTAGAAAAATAGGAAAATATAAATTTAATATTATGTGATAATTTAGCAGTTCAAAGGCGTTCTCATACCTTAGAGATTGTCCTTAAACTTTAACGTATGAGAAAGAGGAGTTATAGCCTAAGAGAAAGAGAAGCTATAGCTTAAGAAAAAGAGGAGTTATAGCCTAAAAAAAGAGAAGCTATTGACTAAGGTAAAAAAGGAGTTATAGTCTACAAGAAAGAGAAGCTATAGACTAAGAGAAAGAGAGAATTATAGCCTAAGAGAAAGAGGAGTTATAATCTAAGAGAAAGAGGAGTTATAACCTAAGAGAAAGAAGAGTTATAGTCTAAGAGAAAGAAAAGTTATAAACTAAGAGAAAGAGAAGCTATCGCTTAAGAGAAAGAGAAGCTATAGCCTAAGAAAAAAAGGAGTTATAGTCTAAAAGAAAGAGAAGCTATAGACTAAGAAAAAGAGGAGTTATAGTCTAAAAGGAAGAGAAGCTATAGACTAAGAAAAAGAGGAGTTATAGCCTAAGAGAAAGAGAAGTTATAGCCTAAGAGAAAATTTTTACATTACTAAATTATTTCCCAAAAGTGACTTCGTCTGCGTCTAATTTTCCAGACGCTATGCATTAATGAGTGAGTGATTAAAAAAGAAAGAAGTTAAGGATAAAAGGAAGGGATGAAGTTCTTGTTTATGGTGATACTGACCGGAGGACTGGGCTTGTGTGGCCAGGGATGGTTGCGCCCCAACGGGTTTGGGAGCGGCTGTTTGTACTGAAACACAATCATTATTATCAGGAACTGTCAATGCATTTGATCACGACTTATAATGAATAATAGTGTGTCCTTAAAAGCTATCAGTGTATAATTAAAGACGTGGGTTTGCTGGCTTTACCACATAACCGTGAAATAACACATGAATACCAGGGGTTGATGACAGTAATACACTGTTTTAGCAGAAATATATCGGGGGTTATGGTAGAATCTCCATAGTTTTTGTGATAATAAGTAGTATTTTCAGTCGTTGTAAGCTAATGGCAGTGTGGCCGTGTGCTTCTATCGCATTTTAGCCAATACAAAATTTTGATTGTTTGCTTCATTGATAAGACTTATATAGCTTATAATTGCAAGAAAATGTGATAGTATTGTCCAAGAAAAATGGATGTAAAGAATAAAATTTGCATGATTAATTGCGAAACTACTTCTATCCTTGCTCTTTGCTAATCCAAGCAATTTAAATAAAATTCATGAAATCAAGTCAATTTAGATCAGAATAAATTCTCTACTCATTTGCCAATTTAAATTGTACAAATACTATCATCCACTGACGTTTCAAGAACTTCAAAAAGGTAAATGGAATAACTTTCAGTGAAATTAAACTACCATGTTGAAAGTTGTGTTCTTTTGTAGTACTGTAGATAGAAACAAAAAGTAATAAAATATTTTTTATTATTCTGTATAGGAATAGGCTCTGTGATTTCAGTAAAGATTCTTACCCGGAATGAAAGTACTACATGATTTAAATGCAGATTCTTAACTTGGAGGAGCGTACTTTATGATTTAAATGAGGATGCTTACCCCAGAGGAATGGGCTTTATGGTTCTTGAGGATACAGTTGAGCGTGGGGTTGCCCTGAAGGGCTTTGTAGTAATCGTCCTGGGAGCATTTGGAGAACTTAGAGGGCTGCACGTGATCCTTGCCCACAACGTTGCGTGACATGAGGCATCCGTACCAGTCCTGACACTGACAATCCCGGCCTGCACGCACGTAAACACTAAACATTCTCTATCCCTAACCCTTTAAAGACTAAATTATTTTCAGACTTAACAAAATGTTGCGTAAACTACCGCTCATCTTTACTCATTTTTATGTAATTTTACCGTAATTTTGAACGAATCTGAGTCTGAAGGGAATGATTATCTCTAGGCATCTATGTTTCCATACGGCATCAATGGGTTAGCCCTTCCAGGGCAGTTGTTCTCCTATGAAACGAAGTACACTTTTATAGCTGTCGGTAAGCCACCAATAAGATTTATTTTTCATTTTTCCCCTCCCATTTCATGCTTTTTCAATACGTACTTGGGAGTGTAATGTGCTGTTAGTAACTATATACAACAATTAGAACGTGCAGTCCTGTTCGTTAGTGGGAAAAAGGAAGAATTTTAGCTCGTTACCTTATAGTCGCGCTCTAAGGGCAAACACTGAGAGTTTCTTTAACTAGAATTACCGTTCTACGCACTTTTTCTCAGCGTTTGTTAAATGAAAATTCGGCAAAAGCATGTAGATTATTGATAATAATATACATAATGCGTACCGGCATATTCAAACGCTAGTCTGCTGAAATTAAATCTATAATTACACATTTTTATTTCTTATTCAAGCTCATTGACAAATTTCTTTTTAAAAAATATTTGATAAGTGCTGTGGTTAAATAGTGTCAATTTCATAAATTTGAATGAGAATCAGTTCGCAATTGAAGTTGATAAAATGTAAATAAAATGACGCACCCTATTATGAATAAATTTAATTTTAAAAAATTATCTTATATAACAACGTCGAACTGTTATTTTGCTTAACAAACTTTCTTATAATTTTGTTACTTTACGTGAAGACTTAAGCGAATTTTATTTTAAGCAAAGCAATGAATCGTTAAAAAATTTCTAACGGAAATTGAGCGAATTAAAGGCAAAAGTTGCGTTAATGAAGTTACTTTTTAAAAATTCAAAGCAAGAACAGGTATGTGGGTTGAAAAACATGAAAAATTTGCTGTGTTCATGAATTAATATTGATCGAAATGAAGCATATTCAAGTTCATACGATTACAAAATAGTTTTTGTTTAAATTTTACAATGTCCGAATAGGGGTCAAAAATACAACATTAAGACCTAAATTGAGCTCGGAAATGATAACATGACATTGCAAAATTTTTTGAGTATAAATAATTTCGTACATACATACATACCTTGCCTGGTCTGGTGTATCTTGAGTAGTTAGGTTACTCAAGTCATGTGTCAACACAAGTGAAGTAAAATGCATAAACTATGTTACTTTCGTAATAAAAGTCTATAATAAGAGATATAAAATACTTCACTTTGCTTTGCCTTTGTCACGGTTCATATACTAATAAAAGTCGATAGTAAGGGATATAAAGTATTTTACTTGCTGTTACATTTCACTTCACTTTCAATACGGTTCATGTACTAAATCAAGTCTGAAAAAAGAGATACAAAGTATCTTACTAACTGTTAGATTTGAGTTGATGTTACCTTCGTCATGGTTCATGTGGAGGTTGTGCCCGATCATGTGGGTCATGGTGGAAGCCACTAGATGTGGCTCGTACATGTTGAGGTCCGCACTGATCCCCGCACTCTTGGTGGTGCAGATGGAGTTCATAACTCCCATGCCGGACTCTCCGCTTTCAAATTTCTCTCCCCTGCAATAATTAAGTCGTTTGTGGTCACATTAACACGTTCACTGCTGCTTGATGCACAGAGGCGTCATTTCAAGTTTAATTTCAAGCTTTAAATTTCAAGCGGCAGCGAACGTGTTAATATACACATAATGTACCTTCTGTGGTTAGGAAAAATCAGAAAAAATGTGTGTCCCCCGAACAACCAAAAAACACCTAAGAATTAAGGAAACGATATTTAAAATCCACTTACCAGGTTCTTTGAAAGTTATTTGAATTGTTTGAAAAACGTCAATTGAGGTGAAAACCAGTGGTAGTTAAAAATTTTAAGTCAATTGACGCGGAAAACCCCGAACGAGTTAAGCCAGCATTCTTCTAGGAAATGTTGCATCAGCAACTGGTGAACGAAATGAAAATATTTGAGGTATACCAAGAAGATTAGTTCTAAATACTATCTTAACGAGTTCTTCAGAATAAAAGTAACAGTCACGCGGGAGAGTGCGTGTTTACTGTAATACATGAAGTTACTCACGTGATGATGTGTGAGGTGTCCTTGGGGTCGTTGATATGATGTTGCTGGATGTGGTCAGAGAAGAGTTTAAGGCTGTTTGATATTGGCTGATGCTTGTTTAGCATGAAGAGGTTGCTCCCACTCCAAGTCTCTAGGTATGTTATGGTGAGACGCGTGTTGATCGTCTTCAGGTACTGCAAGAAAGAATGATGCATTATACAACAATCGTAA
The DNA here is from genome assembly GCA_006783055.1 of Trinorchestia longiramus. NCBI lineage: Eukaryota > Metazoa > Arthropoda > Malacostraca > Amphipoda > Talitridae > Trinorchestia > Trinorchestia longiramus. Next base: position 101,655 of record VCRD01000022.1, read on the forward strand.
GACTATGACAATAAACTCGTGTGTTCATAAATAAGCATTGATGTATAATATACAAAAAAATATATAGGATCCATTGTTTATCTGAACTGTGAGAAAGGAAATATAGTTGCTAAATAAGATTAACAGTTTTCAGATTCTTAAACAGAAAAACACATGTTTTTGTTGTGATACTGAAGCCACTAAAATGTTTCCAAGTAGCTTTGGTAAATGAGTAAGAAATCATAATAAAGTAATGAGTTTCTTTAGGGATTCACGTTTAATTTAAAGCGTAATGTGGGTGTTGATTGCCTTATCGTCATAATACCTCAAAGAAATTCCACTATATAATAATACACAGTTTGTTGCTTGCTTGGTCCGTCTCTCTGTAACGCTCTTAAGGATTCATATGGGAGAAAATTTGGTAGGGTATACATGTATTGTAAGCATTGTATTGTGGATACCAAAGGCACATCCTTTAATGTGAAAACTCCTTCACATAGCCACCCCCACTGGCAAATCAAACGAAAAAATCAATAAAAACACGTAAAACACTGCATTCTATCTCATCAGCGTCAGCGTCGCTCAACTTGCATCATTTTGATAGTTTCAGGCATTTCTTCCTGAGTTTTGTTTTTGAGTATGAGTATATCTTCATACGTTTAAAATACTTTTCAATTGACAAAAGTTGCCCACGAAGACGTCTGTCTATTCATTTTTTAGATTCAAAACTGATATTTAACATTGTCACTAGTAAACCCACACGTAAAAATTCACGTGTTTTTTATTAAATTTTTTCGTATGATTTGCCAGTGGACGCGGGCTTTGTGAAGGAGTTCCCACATTGAAGAATGTGTCTTTGGTATCCACAATACAATGCTTACAATGCATGTATACCCAACCGAATTTCCTTCTATCTAAATCCTTGAGAGCGAGAGATGGATCAAGCAATCAAGTAAGTAACAAACTGTGTATTATTATACAGGATGGTCCTGTAAGTAAGGTATCTTTTGAAGTTTTTTGGCTTATCAGAGCTGCAAGCGTAGCAGTGATACTAACCTTACTTAGGTACCTTACTTTAGCCCACTCTGTATAGTGGAATTATTGAGCTGTGCCATCAACATGTGCGAAAATTTTTAAATACCACTGATAACTTCTTGTTTTCTAGAGCAAATTTCAAATATGATCAAATTACAATTAAACAAAATAATACAGGTTTTCTTTTTCAGCAAGTGGTCAGGTGTTTCTTCTTTAAACTTATATTGAAGGAAACTAAACTCGTTTTCTAGCCCTTCAAAACCCTTTCAATTCTTCGACTTGATTACATTAAAAGCACGCGCTGGCCCAATGCCTGCGATGGTGGCAGCCTTACAATTGGTTTCCTGTTCCCTCTGTTTCTTGCTCCGACTTTTGTGCAGTTCTGAGTAAGCTTCGATCCTTCCTCCAGGCACAAAAGTAAGGAAAAGAATAAAAGAATCGCTGCTCTTTGGTCGATAGACGGATGTTCGTCACCCGAGTCCCTGTCTCATGAAACAATTTCAGGATTTTAGCAATATATTCACGAGATGTTAACACATTTATTGATGAATTATTTTTGAACTAGTGTATCCGTGCCATCAAAAATGATGGAAAATACTGCTGGAAAGATGTTAAATAAAATTACATATGTATATATATATTTATTTAGTTATATATATATATATATATATATATATATATATATATATATATATATATATATATATATATATATATATATATATATATATATATATATTTATATATATTAACAAAGGACAAAAGATTTAATTGAGTATTTCTTTAATGACAACATTCCTAGTGAAAAACAAATCATCTACCAAATTTCCTTGAACATCAGTTTCTTTAATTGCTATTTTAATGTTATTCCTATTTCTTATTCGACTAAGAGTTACATATAGTTGTCCATGAGAGAAAACAGGTGATGGCAAGTATACTCCAAGATTTAAAAAGAACTGTCCTTGAGACTTATTAATCGTCAATGCAAATGCTGGAATTAAAGGGAACTGAACATAACTCTCCTTTTACCAACATAACGCTGGTCATCCTCCTCCTGTTCACGCCTCTGCGCCTGCCTTGGTCTTTCTGCTGAGCGTATGGCCTCTAGTCGTTCTTGTGAACTACTTGCATACTGATCCCCCCTCTGTTGCCTTACAACAGCTTGTTGTTCTTGAGATAATCTTTCTCTCGGTCTTCTTTTTCGCTCTCGATTCAGTTTTTTTTCGTTCAAGTGGAGTTTCCATGCTTAAGCTTATTTCAAAGGTAACTTATTTTTCTCGTGACAGTAATAAACACTTAGAATACAGCATTTTTGAGCCTCAATATACCGCCGAGGTTGGTATCCACGATACGAACTCGAGTATATAAGGCTCTGGATCTCTCTAATTTTTTTGAAAGTGACTTATTATAGTGCACTTGTAGAGCGAAAATGAGTGTATTAATTTACAAGTGAACTGAAACCAAGACCGCCAGTGCTAATTTCTTCTTATCTATTCTTAAGAGCGTGACACGAAACATATAAATAAATAAATATATAAACACACGACGGTCATTCTTAGTATTAGATTAGATAAATTGTCCAGAAATTCTTACGTTTTGGTCTGTCAACGCATGATGACAAAACTTAGGCGAAATGCTTAGGATTGTCGGATGGTTTGATGACAACAAATTTTCACAAAAATTTACAGAAGCAAAAGTTCTCTGATATGTCATGTGTAGTGCCATAACCATCTCTTAAACGAGCGCTTATACTACAGCATTTCGTACTGTACATACACAGAGAATCGTGATATGGTTAACCACTTGACTACATGTCGAATAACTTTCTGGTTGTTCATAACAAACCACCGATTTCAATACAGGATATGTTACCGTATGTATAATGCTAAGTATAAACGGAATCAATATTTTAGTTCATTATTCTTAATGACTGCCCTCATATACCGGGCATTTTTATTTGTTGAGTACCAGTTGTAGAATTTTATTATGAATTGGAGGCCTATAATTTATTTAATCGTACATCAACATTGAGCGCAGTCAGAAGAAACATTGGTCTTCGTGTCAAGTGTATTTACTGCATTTTACTGAGTAACTATTTTCACTGAAAGTAACTGTTTAGTAACACGCAATATAACTAAACAGTTTTTCTATGATGCATGATGCTAGAAATTTGTTGATTTTGCACCCGAACAAACGATTATTAAATATGACCTAGGTCGACTGGTGAACGAATCTGCTTTCGAGCGGGAAGACCCGGGTTCGAATCCCGCTGCCGACATGGTTGACGCGGCTAGAAATACGGCATGGGACTTGGGTAAACTACCGAATAATTATCAAATTAATCATCCGACCCAAGAATGGGCGAGAAGGTTCGTTCTTATAGCCTCATTCTATTCTATTCTATTCTGTTCTAGAGATTCTACTCGTATACTCAGAAACAGTCGAAATATTACCATCACCAGTCGCTGCTTACTTTGCAGATAATTGATTCAGCTTGAAGTGCTGAATGCTAAGCAAAAATATCTCACGATCATGAACACACTCACAGCTCACTTAGCGAAGTTATCGCAACCTGAGTTTGTGAACTCGTGTAATTAACACAAACTCCCGTAGAAAATCATTGTTGAATTTACCAAGGAAGTGGGAAATGTTAGATAGTACAGTGTATAAAATAACATCATGCATTCAAAATTTCAGTTGCCAATTTAGAAAGGCAATTATTTACGTTTACTTAAGCACATGAAACAGAAGTCAAGTGCTAGTGAGGCAGTGGCGTTGCTTATGCCTCGTGTTTTTGCACACAATATGCAAGTAAGAAAAGTAACAGAAATTGCCAGTACAAGCAGAAGAATTGGTGTGACAAAAATAAGATGAATGTTTATTAAAACATAACTTTTTGTAGTATGTTTTGAACATCTGTGTGTGCGCCTCCATAAGGAAATCTGTCATCAGCGTCCATTATTTCCTCAATTGATGAGATCGTCACTAACTTTCAATATTCTAGTATAAGTATTTTATTGAAAAATAAAGTTTTATTTACGTACGTCTAAAAGCTTGGTTCAATCATATTTTAATCTGGAAAAGTTTTCAGTCTCTACCACACAATGAATCAATGTACCATGTTCGATTTTTTAAGACGTTTCTTCATCAGTACAGCTTATCAGGCTTTTTTTGTAAAGAACTATTGAAAAATATAATCTCATTTAAATAATCTTTTAAATTTTGGTTTGTGTTCAAGAGTTTGATCTCTCTACCTGAACAAAAAGGAATAATTAATTACCGAGAATGAACTTGACTGTCAGAAACAATGAGTCCATTCACATGACAGTATAAACAGACTACTCTCCCACCGGTTCTATTCATAATTTTCTTAACGAATCCATCCACAATTTTCCTTCAAGATCCATTTACAATTTTCCGACTGGTTGCATCCACAATTTTTCTTCTGGATCGGTCCTCCACTCTCCTACTCAATACACGTAGTGAAAAATAGCGGAAAAATATCTTACACGAAAAAGAGTTGAATTCGTGAAAAAATTTATCGCCGCACGTCGAAATCCGAAAACTTTCGAGATTTCATGTAACAAAGTAGTCAAATTTGTCCTTTAATTATTACCTACATTTCGAGATTACAGATCTGTAATATTTGTAGTGTGATACTTTCCCTCATTACAGTTCATTACGACGTAGTTACTCGTGTTGAGCTGAGCAAGTCAACGCTGCTAAAGCAAGTTTTTCTTTTCCCGTCCCAAAAGAAGCCAATCATGACCAATATCAGGCTAGCCTTCATCTTAGCAGCATCAAAGCCCAAAGAAAGCGGTAAATTTCTTTCTGCATCGATTTCTCAGTCTTTTTCCAGTTATTTCGACATAATATTTTGCACTATCGGTTTCTGGTTGATGGCGAAGTCGATGCCTCAGTTCGGAAGCGATATATATACAACAGGCGTTAACACGTCGTTTTCTTGGGTCAGGCCTTTTCTTTGTCGCCGAGCAGCCATATTGGAAAACACTTAGCCACTAGTACCGCCATAGCTCATGGCTTCCTTGACACTTTTTTGCACCTCCATCAAGATCGATAAAGTTCGGTCTTAAAGTCGCCAGACTCGGGGGCAAATGAACACAAAGTTCCGATTCGGAATGAAGTCCTCGTTGGCGGAGTTCGCGTGTTTTTAGTTCTGATGATCGTGATGCTCGAGCTGCCAGAACTGTTTATAATCGTAACTGAATTTCTGTAATTAGGTGACACGAGGTAATTACATCAAGACAACAATGTTTCTAACGATTTCTCTCCCTATTGTTCAAAATCAGCGTGATTAGAGAAGGTTAGTAAGTCTGGTATTCTAAGTTAATGACAGCTATCTTTCAGTTACATTTGTTTAACTTGTCGATAATTTTGAGCCTGCGAAGGGAAAATTGATCATAAGACGTATATGCAGGAAAATACAGAGCAATTAGCAATGGAAAATTCCAGCCTCCAACTTGTGTTTAATTCCTTGAATGCGTTTACTATAAACCCATAATGATTTATGCACGGAAAGAACGAGCGTTTGAAAATAGAACTGAGTTATCGCACTTTATTTAAATGTCACTTGTCCGTAATTCAATGAAAACACTTACAGTCTGTTTTCTCACATTGTTCATCACTGATCAAATTTTTAAATGGCGTGGGATATTTGGGATCGGATTGGACGATGAGATGTTCCGTAGATAATTGTTTTGATGTGAAATTTCAATTCCTGTATCAGTACATCCGGTAGCAATGAAATCAGGAGAAAAATTGAAATATGCATAGGAGAAATGTTCAGTTAAAACTTGCGACATTTTGTTTCCAAAAAGTCGTTTAGAATTCTCCGTTCGGACACTCATCCAGCAGCCAAGTACCTAGCAAGAAAACTAGGATTTCCGGCGTATCAAACTGGTTTCTCAAAATTCTATGAATGCCGTGTATATTTTAAAGTTTTAGTTAATCGATAAAAAACTTCCTTCAGTCTGTGAAACATTGTAGTATATCGGTGGCTAATAAAAATATATATCTGGCTTTTGAATATCCATAATTCGCTTATTATCCAGAAAATTATAGTTCACAAGTCTCGTTACTGGGAGAAAATTGTGTCATGAAAATATGAGTCATTCATAATACATATAGTGCTCATTTAATGAAATATTTTAACTGTCATGCTCCTCAATTTCAAGAATTTGTTTTGTCCTTCAAAATGCAACTTAAATATGCATCTTACCAAAGAACAAAAACTTTTGTTTGTGAAGAACTACATTCGTGTAATAACACATTGGTCGTAAAAGACCCATTCAAATTTTCCAAAAAGATTTGCTCAATTTTTCGTTAATTTTCTGTCACCGACTAGCTGTTACTTCTATTACTCAAGTAAGTAGTGATTATTTGAAGAAATTATTTTGCAACAGAGTCATTGCCTTAGGTCACAAAGTTGAATGGTCCTCAAGATTTCCTGATTTAACTTTCCGAAATTTTTCCCTAGGTTCATCTGAAGTGCAAAGTTTTTGTCACTAAATTAAGAAACATAGAGGAATTAAACGAAAAAATTCAAAGCGAGTTTGAGCTTTTGATTAACGACCGAACCTTGGGAACAGAGCAATGTCGAATACGACATCAAAACTTCGAGAGTGTTAGTAAAAAATAATATGCGTGTAGTGGAAGCCTCTTCAAAATAAACGCAATTCGGAACATTTTTTCTTTAACAATCTTTGTTTATCTACAATATTTGTACAAGTAACGAGACTAAATGTGACAAAAAAGGCTTAGTATAGAGGCAGTTATTTACATCAAAATGTCATGTAAACATATTTCTCAGACGTCTGGATCCTGTATTTACACTGCATACGTACATGTATGTTTCATGTATGTGTGTGTTTACCAGGTGTGCATATACTGGTATGTACTCGTATATTTGCTTAAAAAATTGTGCCTGTATGTGAAACAAGTTTCCCTCTGTTAGGTAGCAATGAATCATCTTAGTTGGACATGTTTTTCTGCGAAAAATGTGTAATTTCCTCGAAGCAACATTTGAAAAACTGGTCGAGTTTTGGCGCTAGTATAAAGAGCCCATTTTCAAGGCCTACGAATATGAAAGAAAACAACACATGTATACCCTCAAATTGGGTATTCATGATACACATAATACCTCATGTTTGAACGGTATCAGCTTTAGGTGTGAAATATCATGAAAATGGACTAAGTACTGCATGAAAGTAAAATCCCTGGGAGTGAAACTTTAAAAGAACTGTTGCAAGTTAGAATTCTGATGATATGAAGCTGGCTTCAAAAAATGTTCTCTCATTTTTTTCAATAACCTAAGCTAGAAATTCATATCAGTTTCATTAAATCTTGCGTCCAATTTGAAGAGCATGTTGCATGATGAAAGATTTTAAAAATTTCAAAGTTATTATATGTTTGTTTATTTTTAGCATCATTTTGAAAGTTATCCTACAGCAAAACTACTGGCACGAAAAAAATCTTCAGGAATAAAGGAACTCAACAAGACTGTGATGTGATGTTTGCAGTAACTGTTCGAAAAGATGAATGCTATTAGCGTGGATGCTTACAGTGATGAACAGTAACCACATGTTGTGCTTCATATGATGGCATCCAAAGATTAGCAGTAACTGCTCATGGGAATTAGCAGTAACTGCTTACAGGAATTAGTAGTAACTGCTCACAGGAATTAGCAGTAACTCCTCACGGTAATTAGCAGTAACTTCTCACGGGAATTAGCAGTAACTTCTCACGGAAATTAGCAGTAACTTCTCACGGGAATTAGCAGTAACTAAGAAAAACTGCTCACTGCAATGTAGTGCAGTACATGAAGAGATTAGTAGTTAAAGCACTGGACAATTAACTGTGACTGCATTCATTGCAGTGGCTGCACACAGTGATTATGAGTAAATGCACCTGCTGATTAACACTGACTGCACGCAGTGATTACGAGTAACTGCACCTGCTGATTAACACTGACTGCACGCACCAATCAAAAGCAAGGAGGCAAAGTCAGGGGAGTACACGAGTATGGTAATGTCTTCATTAGGCCTCCGAGGGCGGCCTACAATTAGGCGGCCCACCTCACAGAGCTGGCCTAAGCATCCCGCCTATTTGCTTCTAATGCCCCCATTTGTTGCCAGATGCATCCAGTTGTTTACCATTAGTTGCCAGTTGCCTGCCAATTGTTGCCAGTTGCCTGCCATTACTTGCCAGATGGCTTCAGTTCTTCTGGACATCTGTTACTCTCGGAACTCTCCGTCCTATTCTTGTTACGCTGGTTATTATTTATTGCTATCCTTGCTGCTAGTTATTGCTTCTTTCTATCCCTGCTAGTAGTTCTTGCTTCTTTATATTTTTGCTATTAGTTACTGTTTTTTCTTTCCTTGCTATACTGGTTATTATTTCCTGCTATCCTTGCTACTAGTTATTGCTTCTTTTTATCCTTGCTACTAGTTATTGCTTCTTTTTATCCTTGCTACTAGTTATTGCTTCTTTCTATCCTTGCTACTAGTAATTGCTTCTTTCCATCCTTGTTACTAGTTATTCCTCCTTTCTACCGTTGCTTCCTGCTGTCGCTTCCACTAGTTGTTGTTCATTTCGGTTTTTTTTACTAGTTATTGCTTTTTTGTGTCTTGTCTGTTAATTATTGCTTCCGTTTATTCTGTGGGCTAGTTGTTCTTTCCATCCATTTCACTAGTTATTGCTTCCTTCTATTCCTTGAACTAGATATTGTTTTTCTCATCTTGTATACTAATTATGGCTTCGTTCTGTTCTTTCTTCTGGTTATTGCTTCTTTTTCTTTGCGTTTAAATTTTGTTTCATCAACCTGCTGTTTGAAACAGCGGAGTGAAGTGAATCACGCTTCGGTGTATTAAAGGTTTACTCAAATTAAGAAACTAGAAATCATCTTTCTCAGAGTAATTAGCTTTCATACATTTAGGCTTTGCGTGCTAAGCATACTGCTTGAACTTCACAGTATATGGTTGATTTCGGACCAAATTTAGAAAAAATGAAGTTTGCATGAAATACAGTAGAATTTTAAAAGAAAAGACTCCCAACGACAGGAACTTTAAAAAACAGGACTTTTAATCAAAGTAAAGTCTCTAAACTAAGAATACTTTTAATTTTGTTGAATTTGTACCAGAATTATGGGACTTGGATATCATACGGCATGGGACTTGAGTATCAACCCAAGAATGGGTCAAACAGCTCGTTCCTATTGCCTTATTCTATTATATTCTAAGAAGCATTTCCACTAACCAGGTCGGCGATATTGGCGATCTGCAGGGCATCATACATGGCACGTAGTCGGTCGTGTTCTCGCAGCTCCATCTGCAGGACGAAAATTCTTTTTAAGCAATTTGCCATAGAATTCAACAAAATGTGAAAGTGGCGTCTGGCTGGCATGGGTATTCATGGTTTAAAAACTGGGGAGACTTATAACTAAAGGGGAAATAGGACAGTAAAACATGCTTTAATCGATCATAATCGTCAAGGTAAGTTGATAAATTGATGTAGAACAATCAAAACGAACACTTTAAAAAGAATGTTTTACAAGCGTTCCTTTGAGAAATTTCACCCATAATATTCCCAGGAATATTCCAGAAATGGTTACAGACTGTGTAGAGTACCTGTCGTCGGTATATTGTTGTGTTGGGCTCTAGTCATCACTAGGACGCGGGTCTATTAACATTGCACGAGACCTTAATAACGTGAGCCATCAAATGAATCGAAGGACCGTGTAATTTTCAAGCACATTGCGAATAACAATTATCAAAGCTCTTCTGAGAGCGTGGAATGCTCATGTCACCACAGAAAGTTTTGTTACAAAACTTACCATGATGAAACATAATTGTTCTGAGGTTTTTTCTCTTTCAGTGGCGTAGGATTACTAGAGGTAGTTGAAGGAACAATGAATAGGGCTAAGTATTGCAAGATATTACGAGATAGTTTATCTAACTCAGGGGAAAAACTTAAGCTTGGAAATCAATGATGGTTTCATATGGACAACGATTCCGAATATACGGGAAAAGATACTCGTGATTGGCCCAAAAATAATTATATTAACACGTTTGTTGCGATTGCCTAGCTGGTGCAAATCTTTACTTTGTACATACAGTCACTAGAAAGCTTTGAAAAAATTACAGAACCTAACCTGAGTGACCCACCGGTGGGTCGCATCGCAACAAACGTGTTAATATGTTACTTCTCTCCAGCCAGTCTCCGGATTTAAGTTTTTTCAAAAATTTGAGGCGAATACTGAAGAAAAAAGTCTACAAGCAGAGAGTAACAAACCTTTATGACTTTAAGACTGTCACTAGAGAAAAATGGGCCCAGAAACAAAAGAACTTCTGTCAAGATTTAGCTAAAGCATTGACGAGGTATGTAAAAGCAGCAGTTGCAAATGAAGGCGGTCCTACTAACTATTAAATAGAATTTTTCAAAGGCATAAATACATTTGTAACTACATTTTCTTATTTGTTTGTCTACTTATGTATCTGAGAAGACTCATTGTTCTACAGTAGAGTTTCGGTGTTGCCTTAAATCATATATTTTTTTAATCTTGCAACTGTATTATGTTTGGAAAGGCTTCCAAATAAATAATTGAAACTGTCCAAATACGTGTTTCTCCTAATTGTTTATATATTAAAGCAATAAAGACATCACTAAAAATCCTTGTCTCAATCGAAATGATTTTGCACATTGTGCATATTGAGAAAAAAACTTGCTCGAAACTGGGGCGAATTTTTTTTTGAGCCCTCCAAACTTTTAAATACTTATGTTCACTCGTTGAGTTTCCGTTTCGATTTGCAGGTCGTCTCAATGTCCCTGCGACCCAAATTTAATACGACGACTTTTAAAAGATTTGCCGAATAACTCTAATATCGCTGACCAAAATTTCCGAGAGGCTGACAATTTTTGCGGGGCTGTGATTTGATATCAGTGTTTCTGCAGCTGCAGGAGTCCGTCGCATTAGATCGTCTTTCATTGAAAAATTTAATTTCTAAGAAGTGGCAGACTTAGGTTCGATTTTTTTTGTACACGAACGGCGCAGAAAGGAAGACGTGGTGCAAGCATTACGTCTATAAAAGCTTGTATTGTATTATTGATGCGTAGTCGTGTACGGATTGGATTACTGGAAATTTTTGCATTGCAATACGCTTTGAAGCCCAAAACTATTAGGGAAATCCAGAAAATTGTTGATTCATTCACTGTGAAAGTAAGTACTCAGACCATGGATGATTTGCAACCTAAAGCATGCTCTACAGGGTGTTCAATGATTGTTGCTAGATTCAAATGCAAAATCAATTATTTAGAATAACATGAAATCTTTTTTATAGCTTTTATGTAATAAAAAATTCATATATTTTAAGGTATAATATTTATTATCTTGGCCAAAGATTTAGACAAAATAATGGCTATATTAGGGTTGTATAATGTATAAAAAATCTTAATAGGTGTTACTAAAACCTTGAAAATTAAGATGATGCTCGTCTGGAGAAGGTTGGAGCGGTTTGATGAGACTAGACAAGTAAAGAATAAGCTTGGACAAGGTCGTCCTCTAACTTTGAGAACCTCAAAACTGGTAAAATTCACTTGATAAAAGCTCAGATGAAACCCAAGGAGATTCCTTAGAAATCTGGCAAAACAAGGGAATGTATCCGTCGGAATCATGTCCACCATCCATCACAAACACTTGAAGATATCTAGAATAGAATAGAATAGAATGAGGCTACATACAGCATGTATGTATAGGAACGAACCTTCTGGCCCATTCTTGGGTCGGATAATTACTTCGATAATTATTCGGTTGTTTTACCCAAGTCCCATGCCGTATTTCTAGCCGCGTCAACCATGTCAGCAGCGGGATCTCTTTACAAATATCAAACGAAACGACGGTTATCTACAAAAACTGTGGAAAATCGTCATGCAAAAGCTGAAATCCTTCTTTGTCGTATCTATGAAGGTAAGCTGCTGAACCTCGCGTTTAGTAATGAAAAGAAACTTGATGTCGAACAAAAATGAAATGTACAAAATGATCTATTTTGGTCTGGGGCTAGTGAGATTGACACCTCTTAAAATATTGTCTCTTAAAGATAAGAAGCGGCGTCAGTGATGGTTTGGGCCGTGGTCATTGAAACTGGAACAAGTCCATTATTTTTTGTGGAAAAAGGGGTTCAAATTTACCAAGAAATTACTGCAATGACATTCATGCAGTCATTATTGTCTTAGGCTGAACATTTAAAAAAAAGCCAATGGTTATTGCAGCGAGACTCGTCACCCTCCCTTGAAGCTAAGAAAACACAAGAGTGGTTGGCATCCAATGTTTCTGTATTCATTTCGAAGGAGGACTGGCCTCCTTCATCACCAGACCTGAATCCTCTCGGTTACAGCATCAGCTCCGTGCTGGAGAGCAAAATTTTAGCGACTAATCACAATTTCATTATTTTTAGCATTGGAACGGTTGTTCATATACGATATTTGCTGCTGTTTAAATAAATGTAAACGTCGGTATTTTAGCTCCATAATACGTGGTTTTAAACTCAGCAGCGTAATGGTAGAATCTTCAAGCTGCAGAGCTGTTTTGAGATTCAAAAATGCTTATAAGACACTCTAAATCTTACGATCTGTTTTTGCACTGCTATTATAAAAAACGGCTGTCACTATTATTATATTATTTTAATATATCATAAATAATAGTATGATATTACTTTTCTAATATTATCATTGTTATTATCCAAACGTCTATTAATACTCCTAAATATTGTACCCTACTTGACACGAGTGACCATCTTATATTCAATAATAATCGGCAAGTATGTACTTGCACTTAATTGAAAATATTGATATATCATGTGCTATTAGAGTCAGTTAAGAGATTCCGCTGGATAAACTGAGAAGTACAAATATTCAACGCAATTACATCCCCAGAATAACAGTGAATTTTTTCGTTTGATTTACCAGTGGACGCAGGCTTTGCGAAGGAGTTTCCGTATTGAAGGATGTGTCTTTGGTATCCACAATACAATGCTTACAATGCATGTATATGAACGATCGAATTTCCACCTATATAAATCCTTAATTTGCTATTTATCTCTGTAGCAAAACAGGAACAAATTAAACTGTTTCCAGTATTTATTTCTACGTGTGCTACAACTCAGGATCGTATCTGGCTGCTGATATGAGAAAAGTTTCTACCTTTTCTGAGAGAAACGCGTCAAATAACGCTACATTTTATCGAAAAGTTTCACGTCGGCACCGTCAGGCTATCACACCAATCATAGCGGGACAAAAAGTTTGATCGATCACTTTGTTTTGAGTTCAAAAGTTTTTTCGGAGTCAGAACTTTTCTTGAAAGGAACTACGTTCTTATACAAATACAAATTTCGAATGCGCTTCCACGGATAGAAATTGATAGCTACTTTTACAAGAGGAAAATACAGAAAGCAATGGAATGAGAGAAAAGTTTTAAATTAGAAATATGCCTTTTATAAGCTGAAGTACATATTTCTGGTTTAGTATTTATACGTCGATACAAGTTAAGAGCTGAAAAATCACTTTCCTTTTTTTATAGATTAACTGATTTGGTTCACTTGTTCAGTTCACGCTACAGTTCAGTATTAGACTAGTTGAATGTTTGAAAATGCCTACCAAATTGATAGATACACATAATTCCGTGTAACTTTTGTGCAGTGTACACGGTATTTTCATTTGATTATGATATGATCTTAATAAATTTACTGAAATGAATGTGAGTCGACAGAAATACTCAAAAAGGTAATTGAAAATTACAGGGTGTCTCAAAAAAATGTACTCACCCTTTAACCGTTGCTAACATGCTGTCTTCTTTGTGTTGCAGGTGTGAGGTTCGAATCTTTGCGAACATGATTAAATGTGATTAAAGAATCATGTTCGCAAAAGTTCGAACCTCACACCTGCAACACAAAGAAGACAGCATGTTAGCAACGGTTAAAGTGTGAGTACATTTTTTTGAGACACCCTGTATTTTTTTAACAATACATGCAAATCAACTAACCTATAAAGTATTGTCGACACAAGCAAAAATGATGCTTTTAATATTTTGTGGTATACCCTCTCTTTCATTTGACTTCATCCGATCGTTTCTGTGATTCAGAAGTCAAGCTTTTACACATTTTGACAAAAATTCCTTCCCATTTTTCTATGTAAACTTTCTTCAAATTATTCAATTTTTTTGTCTGTTTTTGATGTACTCTAACCTCGAGTTCTCTCCACTAATTTTCAATTAAGTTTAGGTTAGATGACTGGCTGGGCAACTGTAACATCAGATTGTACAAGGCAAAGTGTTTCGTAACGGCTTTAGCGGTGTGGTTTGGATCGTTGTCCTGCTGAAATTCCCAATTTTCTCTTAGTTACAGCTTGTTTACTGACACAAAAATTTTTGAACAAAATTTCATGGAACACTTCTCAATTTATGCATCTCTCGATAATATGAAGGCTACTGTACCTTGAGACGAGAAGCATACCTAAAGCATTATATTATCTCCGTCAAATTTAACGGTTGGAATAGTTTTCTTCGAACTGAATTCCTCGTGTTTTCCCTTCAGACATGGCAAGTGGCAATCAAATTGAAGATTAGATATTTAAAGAATGGGAACATGCTTTCTATTTATTGTGTCGATTTCTAACAGTATATATATAAAATTCAAACAAAATTCTGCTCGAAAATTAGTTTATGATATTTTTCTATTAATGTACTCAATACGTTTTAGCTTAGATAATTTGCATTTTCAGTTAATATTTTTTTTAAGAATTTCCTATTACATTTTAGCATTTCTATACTCTTCATGACAAAACTTCTATTTCATAAGAGTTTGACTACGTAATTCTCATTATAATTCATAAATGAGTTTTTCCACTGTCTGTTAAATACTTTTAACTCAACTGTGTATAAACCACAATATTAAAATGATTCAAGTGAATCAAAGCGATAAATTATAAAACGTAACACATTCTGGTTAAATTTCCAAATTTTAAGATAGACCATTCCAATGCTTCAGAAATTTTCTTTCAATAAATTTGTTTCATGTTTCAAACAAGATTTGAGCTACGTAGAAGGTAAATTACACTTTCGGGATCCAAATTCATTATATATGTATAAGGTAGAAAATATTCATCAGTCATTTGTAGTTACTGCATAAAAATCGTTGCTAGACGAAATTTCAGGCATACAAGGTAATGGTCTAGCATTTACAGAATTTCTGCATGGGAAAAGTGGTGTTCCTTGGCGCCTTGAAGTTCATAAAGCCTCCTAGTCCTGAAGGAAGAAGTATGGCGGCGGTCTCTCGCCGAGCTTCGAGGAGGGCCTTTAGAAGACGATAGAAACTGCGATTGAGACTCAAGGAGGCTCGTCCATTGATGAGTTTATTAAAGAAGTTTCTAGAACTAATAACAAAGTTCTGGAAAGAAACCCAGGCTCTGCAGGGTCCTCACTAGAGTGTGAAGTTGGTCCAAACTTGTCGTCATTGTCTGGTGCTGAGCGGCGCGCGGGTGCGCCACACAAACATCTCTACTAACAACGCTGCATGATGCCCCTATCTCAATATCGGGTCTCGTAAAATTGTATTTTTGCCTTTGGTTTACATTTTAAACCATTAGTGGCCATCGTTCTATATATAGTACGTATGAATTCCTTCACTTTAGTGCTACGTTCTAAATGTTTCGTTCCAAAGTTGAATAAAATTTCATAAAAAACAGGTAAAGATAAGTGATAATTAACGCAATATTTCGTTCAGTCGAGAAATAACTTGGCTGTTAAAGGGTTAAACGTTAGTAACGAAAAAGGGTTAAGCTAAGCGTCAAGTTAAGGAGGATTTCTTTTGAAAATAGTTTGCTTGACTGCG
Organism: Trinorchestia longiramus; assembly: GCA_006783055.1. NCBI lineage: Eukaryota > Metazoa > Arthropoda > Malacostraca > Amphipoda > Talitridae > Trinorchestia > Trinorchestia longiramus. The sequence goes on from VCRD01000022.1 coordinate 117,566, forward strand.
TACTGGAAAAGGTGTAGTGTAGTGTTCGCCCTAGTTGTTAAATTCCTGTCCGTGTGCTCTGCAGAAAAACTGCATGTATCATTAAGAGCTCGGAATGCATTTGTTAATGTTTCAATTTCTCTATACAACCTTGGTTTGAGATTTCGAAAAATTATGGAAACGATGTAAAAAAATTAGAATAATAAATTTTCAGTACAGAAAGTCTCAAATTTTAAGCTCATTGGAAAGCACTTCAAACACCACAGTGCAAAATAAATAAGACTGGCTAACGGCGATCAAATATTCAAGAATAAATTCTGGAAGGAAAAAGCTAGTTCCGTTTACCTATAATACAAACAATGAACCTTAACTTTCTACTGTACTTCTGGTCTGGCCAAAGCAAGCTTGGGTGACAAACAGCAAGTAAACAACATCCAAAAACTTAATTTAATTAAATATTTTTTCAATTAATTAAAACAAATTTTCAGTTTTAACTCAGATTAAAGAGCGTCTCTACGCCTGTATTTGCTCGCTAGTATTTTCCTTTCATGCTTGTAATGTGGTGTGTTTGTAATTCACTAAGAATTTTGTGTACATGAGTGTACCAGTTGTTATTAATATTTTCGGTTTCTTTTGTCCTAAGTACATCGTATTTTTCTATTCTCAATAACTGCGTGTTTACCTTTGCGGAATCTAAATCTGTAGCTTAGTTACAGTCATTGAAAAAAGATCCGCTTATTACTGGGCTTCTAGTGACAGATCTTCTATTTATTCAAACTGGTTCCTACCCGACTAGAAAGTTGATACATCGATGCTCCTATGAAATATTTCAGGGAATTCAACGAGTCACAGTTTGTCGATAATTTCATATTTTTGTACAGCCAGAAAATCGTTTTCTACAGCGGGTACATTTGTGATATTGTAAAAGAATTTGTGACGTGTTGACACAGCGCTGGAACGCGGAGATTTGGAAACCTGGGGTCGATAGAAGCTACACATCAGTTTGATAATGACTTATTGATATTTGTTTTGTGAATATCAACCTCCATCTGAATATCAACCTCCATCAACCAACATCTGACCTACATCATTCTTGACTCGGGCAATCTCCTTTGATAAAAAGCATTTTTAATAAATAGGGTAAAAAATAATTGGTCTTTTTCGGACTGGGAAATTTTTATGCATGCACTTGTTTCACACTTTTTTAGAGTTTGGTGTAATTTTTTGTTAATCCTGATATAAAGTTTAAATATTATAAATACTTAACGTCCTACATTCTCCCCATTTTTCAACGCCTAAATGTAACGCGTCTCACTACGTGTGAAAGGAAGACACATATATGAAGAAATAAATAATTCATCCAGAATTGAACTTCCTGTTTATATTCAGCAGAACGCTATGAGATCGCTGGAAGGACGCTCAGCTTCAGTCCTGACTCGGTTTGTTAACATTGAGCCCTTCTCTTAGTTTGTGTCATTGAAAAGTTTTGATTGAACTTCACATAACTTTTCCTGCTCCCCTTCGTGTTGGCCGAAACATTCCGTGCATCGAAAACTTTTATGATGACAGTCTTTCCGTGTGCATTTTATTTAGGTCAGAACTGCATCTGAAGTCTCGTTTTTGTCACTTTGATATCATCGAGTAAACTCGAAATTAGTGAAATTAGATCAACTGGAAGCAGACGTCAATGCTGCAGAGGAACTTCGACGTTTTAAGACAGAATGTTGCGTAAACTTTACTCTGAAGAAAGACCTCAAGATGTTCTTATTAAGGAGGTTTAACTTCTGATAAAATACCTACCTAGGCAGGAGTTTGTATTGAAAGAAAAGTTCAGCTGGCTTAGAAGTTACAAAAAAAAGTAACGTGGGACAAGTAAAATACTATTACAGAATTAATTCAGAAAGCCGTTTTCTGACTCACTACCGTCATCTTAGCCAACTCACAATTATGCACAATACAATTATACAAAAACAATTAATAATTGAAAGGTAGATCACAATACTGCACAGGAAGCCCAGTGACAACAGAAAAATGCATACATAAAAGGTACAGAGAACAAAGAAACTGCTTCCCGAGCAAGCTGTATAGATTATATGAATTTTGAATAAATAAATAAATGATGAACATACAACTCTAATTCATAACATTTTGTCAAAGTTACAGAAAATGGGAATCAATATTTTGACCCACAGAATCATAAAAAATATGAAATCTGGAGCAGAGATGAGTTACTAATTATTTTATTTCTATATTAACGACTTGAAGAAAAGCTACAAAGCTTTGTTCGTGCTACTAAGTCTCTCCTCCAATTTGTTTAATATTTCTGTTATAGATTCTGTGTTAGTAAAGACTCCAAAATTCGAAACAAACATTACTTTTCGTGCATGGTCATTTTTTCTTTCAGCAAAATATCAATGTTTTAGGAATAGTCAGGTTTTAGTGATAATCATATTAAAATGTTTTAGTAACAGCAGGAGGTTGGAAAATATAAAATATTTGAGTTGTGGCTTTTTGTGCGAATTATTACTGAACTGTTTTGAAGAAACAACATGGCTCTAAGCTCGAGAGCAAGCTGCTGCAGAACATAGAGACTTACAGCATTCAGGCAAAGTGAACGCTGGCATTGCTCTACAGAGGAATTTCAGCGACGCTAAGAATGCTTTTTCATGTATGTGGTCCTACTCAAAACCGAAGTTTTTATCTTCACATGAATATTTTTACGTTTCTCTAGCCTGAACGTTGGGTTCGCAAAGAAGAAATCTCGATGCTGTACATTCAGGGGGTAAATCCATCAAGTCTTTTACGAAGTGCGAATCTTTTGCGACCGAAAATATTTAGCTAGAGCTAGCACTCAGAGATTTTTTAGAGTGCTTTCATGGGAAATCTGGATTTCTCTCGCAAAAGATTGATGTCTGACATATTTTTCTCGTAAATCTTCGGTTAATGTATAAAATATTCATTCTCAGACGTTTTATAAATATAAACCACCAAACTTCTAGTTCATGAGAGAACAATTTGCTGAACACACTTTCATGATATATTGACACATGAATCATTTATTAAAGAGAAATGAATTCGTTTGTTGCAATTTTTTCACTGGCTAAGACCAGTCGACGTGCCTTTTGAACTTTTTATTTTATTGAGAGAGACAAGTTCAAACACGGAACTCTTATCTGAAGAGAATCTATAATCCTCTTTCGAATTTGTTCTCATGGTTTTTGACGAATTTTTTTGCATAGAATTGAGAAAACTATATCTAGAGATTTTATCATGAAAATACGAGGTCTACTTACGAATTTATTATCAGGAAACAAAGATGTTTCCTTCCAGTAATTTTATGACGGGAAAGAAGGGGTTACTGATGAAACTTTCTTATAAAAAAGAACTATTGAAGGGTGGACAGCACTAGTGGACTACTTGCATTTTTTCCCACGGGAAAAAATGCAAGTAGTCCACTAGTGCTGTCCACCCTTCTATTCACTTCCAGGCATTTGATCAAGTAACGAACAGTTTACTTACGAATCTTTTATCGAGGAAGAGAGCAGTTTCCACGTATTTCGTGGCAGTTTGGATATCCCTGGCGTAACGATGGCGAGCTTGTTTTCGTTTTCGTCCGTGGGATATTCTTCCATAGCCCGTGTGTTCGTAGCCAACACCGCTGGACCAATCATCCCCAGTCACCCCACATTTCTGGGGCTGGTGGGTCGTGGACTTGGAAGTCTCCGTGACGTAGTGGGGGTGATGGGACTGCACAGCAGATGGAAAGTAAAAGATATTTGATTGGTAACTAATATATGTTTGATAGGAAATAAAATATATAAATAAATTAACTTTATTGTGATATATCACAGAGTACAGTATGTAATAGAGTAAGATACTACGATGTCAAGTTATTACGTCAATTCATAAGGAATGCAGGAATACGATAAACTGTAAATGTTCTTAAAAGAAATTGTTTCAAAAACCGTAAAGATTTGCCAAGAGAATTTGTTTTCTGACCTGCTTGTTCAACTTTCCTATTAAGGTAGAAAGATTTTTAAATATCTTGGAGTTGCGCTCGTCAAACTAAGTTTCACTTTCTCTACGAGTGAGTGGAATGCATTGACCGGACGGCTCTTTGAAAGCCCCTAGATGTGTTTTCACGAAAATAGTAAGCTTGAAAACTTGAAACTTTATAACTGAAGGTTCTAACTTTGGGTTAGAAACCTAGTTCACAGGAGAAACCCTGGCTCACAGGGGAAAAACTCTGGGATGCCACCCTGTGGTATGTGTGTGTGTATTAGAGGGAATTAAAGCCTGTTACAAAACAAGGGCCCCAGCAAACACTGGACCTCAAATATAAGCCTAAGTCTAAGGGGTTGTTCTTTACTTACATTTCACACAAATATTATATAGACGATACATTTTGTTTTTTGCGCGCAGGATTGCTCATTACAATTTTATTTTCGCAATAACTAAACAGAAATATTGTAACTTTAATGCCTGTTCAACTGTAAAGTGTGAGCTCAATTATAAAATGCGTTATACTGATGTAAATTTCAGTCATTTTGTTGATGTCATAGTTTTACTCTACTGTCGATAGAATTTCTCGTTTTTCTAATTTAGGAATTTTAACAGAAAAAGGTCCAAAGAAAATTTCTATTTGTAAAAATAAATCGATTGTGTATTCTGGATACCACAATGCAAGTGAAAGGGAATTGATTTGCCACAGAAAAATAATGCAATAGAATGATTTCTTGTATTTCTTAAGCTCTATCCTTGTCTATTCTATACTATGTATAATAAGAGCCGCGTCCGTCCGTCCGTCTGTCCGCGTGTCACACTCTTCTAATCGATAGCTTTGATAGCAACAAGGATAAAGCTTAAGAAATAAAAGAAATCATTCTATTGCATTATTTTTCTGTGGCAATTCAATTTCCTTTCACTTGCATCATGGTATCCAGAATACACAATCGATTTATTTTTACAAATAGAAATTTTCTTCGGAGCTTTTTCTATTGAAATTTCTCATGATGCTTTGATATTTTTAATTGATAACGCGAAAAGAAATATTTTAAATTAGTTTGACCAGTAACCTGGCTACCACTTAGTATAAGGCCAAAGATTTCGGAAATTTATTTCGTGTCACGCTGTTTAGAATAGATTAGCACTGGCGGTCTCGGTTTCAGTTCACTGGTAAATTAATACATTCATTTTCGTTGTACAAGTGCACTATAATAAGTCCCTTTCAAAAAAATTAGAGAGATCCAGAGCCTTATATACTCGAGTCCGTATCGTGGATACCGAGTTCGGCGGTATATTGCGGCTCAAAAATACTGTATTCTAAGTGTTTATTACTGTCACAAGAAAAATAAGTTACCTTTGAAATAAGCTTAAGCATGGAAACTCCACTGGAACGAAAAAAAGACTGAATCGAGAACGAAAAAGAAGAGCGAGAGATAGATTATCTCAAGAAAGATTTATAAATATTTTTTGCCATCATTTTTGATGGCACGGGTTTGATTTGCATTGCTGCAAAAAATTGAGACACACTGAAATGCATGCTAGGATAATAACCGTGAGTAGACGCTCTCTTTTAATTAATTGATAATGCGAAAAGAAATGTTTTAAATTAGTTTGACCAGTAACCTGGCTACCACTTAGTATAAGGCCAAAGATTTTGGAAATTGAGTTATTGTTTTCGGAATTGTGATTTTCTCGAAAAGCTTCAGAGAGATAATAGAGGGCATTTCAGAATAAAATTCTGGCAAAAAGGGCCAACATGGACAGAAACGTGTCCATCCGTGAGAGAGAAGCAGCAAGACTTCGACAGCAAGAAAGACGTTGTTCGTCCGATAAAAAACTGATTTTCTTCCCAAGCCCAAAACTGATTCATTTGAAACAAATTAATAACAGGCACTAGTAATAATAAAATACGCTGCTATCGTGAGTGTGTGTATAGTATAGATTATAGCTATAAAACTACAAATGGTAAAGAAATTTGGTTAATTCAGAATGAATGAGGAGATTTCAAAGTTTTCTACCAGCGTATCATGTCTAACGAGAATCACAACATATTACCTAAAAATTCATAAAATCAACCCCCAAAATGAATCGCTACGCAATGGAACAACAAGCAAAAATAGTGGAACTGTACTTCCGATGTAATTGTTCAGTTGCTGCAGTTCAGAGCAATTACAGGAATATTGATGGTATTGAAAGAAGTCCTTCGAAGAAGTGCATAAAAAACTGGTATTGAAATTTAGAGAAACAGGGACAACAGCAGACAGACAACGTTGTGGCAGGCCACGGACCATACGAACTGGTGCTTTAATTCAGTTTGTTGCAACGAGTGTTGCTGATCGGCCCAAAACGTCAACTAGGAGACGTTCAATTCAACTGAGAATGTCACGTACCTCACTGCAACGTGCAGTGAGGTACGTGACATTCTCAGTAGAATCGAATGGTTCATAAAAACCGGCTCAGTTCATAAAATTGTTTTGCCGGCACATGTCGGTGCCCGAACACTCTATTTATACCGCCAATTCAAAACGTGTCATTTTGAACATTGCAAAACGTCTCAATTTCTCATCTGTCCAGACAACGGTAGCTGCATGACTCCTTTGAGAATATTCAGTGATGTCTTTGCTCTTGAGAGTCTTATTTCTTTCAGAACTCAGATAGAGCTTGTCTTTTGCATTCCCAAGCTCTGGTCTCTTCAAGACTTCCTTGAACGCTCTTCTCATGGTCCAGCAGCTAACATTGTTATTGGACTGGAGTTTCCTTGTATTCGTGGTGGGATTTCGTTGTATCTTCTCTCAGGGGTTTTAATACGCGTTAAATTTTTCGAAGAGCGAGGTAGAGCTCTTTTTTTATTTGGGACAGCTATTACCGGTGCGTTTATATATATTATCATTCAAGCCCAGGATTTGCTGGTATGTGGTTTCTACGTTTATAAAATTTGGACAAGAGCTGTGTCCAAGCGTTACGGGACCCGAAAACCAACTGACGCAACTCAAAAATTGGGCTTTGAATTTTTATTGCGATACTTACAATACAATGCATGTATTGCTTGTATTTCAAGCCTTGTATTGCATACTACAATAAAAACTCCAAGCCCAATTTTTGAGATGCCTCAGTTGTGTTTCGGGTCCCGTAACGCTTGGACACCCTGTATGTTTCTCTCATGCACCGATTTTATAGTTACTCGAAAGTGAGACACTGAATCTTCAGCCTTAAATTATATGATATAAATATTTTTAGACTCTACAGCTATGTAATTATTGAAATGAATGCTAAATCAGTAGGCTAAAAGCAAAATGTCAATTATGTTAGGAATTAAAAATTTTTTTACGACACTGCATAGTGCTAATTCTGTAGTTGATAACGATAGTTTGGAAAAAACGTTCGAATCAGCCATTTTCCATACGTTTCAAGATATTTTAATCTTATTTATTCCAGTAGGTCCCCTGTATGATCGTATATTATTGTCCTCTTTATTCTTGAATATCGTCCGGATCTTAATGTACCCTTTGTATCCATTCATAATCTTTGTGTGCTTGTTTGTTTTCTGAAACTTAATATTTAATTATCATCCTAATATATCATCTATACTTGGGATTTAATTTTTGTGTCGTATAACGCATGTTCTTTGCATTCATGTATATGAATGTCGCTTGTCAGCTTGGTCGACTGGATCACCAGCTTGGTCGACTGGTGAGCGAATCTGCTTGCGAGTGGAAAGACCCGGGTTCGAATCCCGCTGCCGACATGGTTGACGCGGCTAGAAATACGGCATGGGTCTTGGGTATACAACTGAATAATTATCGAAGTAATTATCCGACCCAAGAATGGGCCAGAAGGTTCGTTTCTATAGCCTAATTCTATTCTATTCTATTCTATATATCTTGTATCTTGGGTAGTTTTTCGAATAATTCCTCTGTATCCTTGTTTGTCTTTTGTATTTTTTGTGTGTTTTTGTATGACTAAACTTCTTGTACATCTTGGAATGTTCATTGGAACCGACGTGTCTTTTAGCTCTTAGAATGTTCTGTTCTGAGCTATCACTCTAATTGTGTTTTGAGAATGATCCTGGGCAGCTCCCAGTAATGTAACACCGTTCTTCCTTTATCGATTCGAGATCTTTGCAAATCTGCCCAGCTCAGCCGATACAAAGAAGACGAGATCCGTTCAAGTGCTGCTGGTTTGAACGAGGGACGAGAGGGTATTGTTGTTGTGATCATGAAGGGGAAATGAGTGGGGATACTGGAGATATGGGGAGAGAGGCGGTAAATTGAGGGGAGTGGAGTTACGTGGGGATACTGGAGATATGGGGAGAGAGGTGGTAAATTGAGGGGAGTGGAGGTAAGTGGACGTAAATTGGGGGGAGTGGAGTTATGTCGGGAGTGGTGGTAAATTGAGGGGAGTGGAGTTATGTCGGGAGTGGTGGTAAATTGAGGGGAGTGGAGGTAAATTGAGGGGAGTGGAGTTCTGTGGGGAGTGGTGGTAAATTGAGAGGAGTGGAGTTATGTGGGGAGTGGTGGTAAATTAAGGGGAGTGGAGTTATGTGAGGAGTGGGGGTAAATTGAGGAGAGGGGATGTAAATTACGAAGAGGTGACCTCACGAGAGTAACGAGCAAGAGGTTAACAAAATTTGTTCAGGTTCTTGGAGCAGATATAAACTCGTGGTAGTTGAAATTAAGTTCTATCTTTATAGCGATTCAGTAACCTAAAAGAGGACTTCGTTATCCATTTTATTGAGGAGTGGCTTCATCATGAACCAGAAACTGGCTGTTTATAATCTAAGTCTTGCAGTATATGACATCATAATCTAGGTCTTGCAGTATATGACATCACAATCTAGGTCTTGCAGTATATGACATCATTATCTAAGTCTTGCAGTATATGACATCACAATCTAGGTCTTGCAGTATACGAGTATGACGTCACAATCTAGGTCTTGCAGTATATGACGTCAAAATTAACTGCTTGATACTAACTCTTGAAATGGATGTTGGTAAAGCTTCGATTCCAAAAACAGATTGAGTCAAGAGACTTAAATATTTGAATCAGAAAGATTGTAAATCCTTTCTTTGATTTCTTATTCGTCAATCTTAATTTTGACTGAGCGTTGACCTGATTCCCAACTTAGAGGAATCAATTAATATTTCATCAATTCTGCTCATGCTTTTCTTGCGAAGAACACAATACCTCCAGCTTTCACCTAGACAGAACACAGGGTAGATGTACGATAAATTCTAACAGTTCCGGCCATCTGGATATCGCTCATCTGCAACTCCACAGCCAGTCTCGCTCATGCGTCGCTTGCCCGTCCGCCAGCGAAAATATGGAACAGGTTTGTCGTCGAGATTTTGACTCAATTTTCGCGAGAGTGGATCCTTGGAGCTATTGTGAGGGCCGCATGTTTTTGAAGCCCTCGTATGATAGACTCCCTAGATTACAATGGAGCGCGTTCTGACAAATCAATGGAACACGCGACATCAGATGATGCTCTATAGGAGGCGCAGGCTGGCGCGAATCCTTTGAAGCTCGTCTCCTTAAAATAGGATCTCAATAGTGACATGCTTTTCAGACAAGCTTGCCTCATTTCTAATATAAAGCCTGCTTGAAATTATTCCAGCTGAAAGTATACTGTTCATAAAAGAAAATGAAGTACAAATTACAATTAGCTAGAACCGACATAATTATGATAATACCATAAACTCTCATAACCATGAGGGTTTCCGTGCACCTCAGTAGAGAATAAGAGCTACAAAACTATTCTGAATCACACTGAATGAAATTTCATGAAGTAGAGTTACCGCATTTTATTATATTTGGTTCAAAGTCACAACATATGGAAAACTGAATTTTACGGGAAAATATTTGCCTGGATGTCTTTTCACCTTTTATTAAAGAAGATATATCCATTGCTAGATTTTAACCTGCTTAAAGAGAGTAGGAACAACACTATCCCAAAGCGCACGAATAGCAAATGGCAGGCAAAAGGATAATATCATTGGTCTTCGAAATTAAAAAGTATTATTCGTTGTGCCAACGAATGAATGTAAACCACCATTATGCCAGGCGTATGAAAATACAGGTGTGTTTGCTACGTAGCGATTTTTTCTGAGGGTAAGTTTCTGCAGAGGCAGTCATATGATGGGAACGCCCTCTTCTGTAATTGGACCATCAGTTCTATTGCATCGCCCTTTGTGCTCTCAATGAAGCACTTTCATTGTGTGACATTGTGAAACGAGAACATGTTTTTCTAAAAGTACTAAGTGAAATTGAAGAATGGGAATTTTGTCTCAGTGTAAACGAAAACAAACCCAGATAGTAGTTGCGTAGCTGCTAACACGTTCATTGATTTTTCACAAAGAAGGTAAACACTTGACAAGGGATCTAATCCCTTTTCTTTCACTCGTTGAAAAATTATAATATACTGCATAAATTATTTTTGTACTGTGTAAGTCTGACAAAAGCTCGAGAACATTTCTTTGTTTCTGCAGAGGCTAACACAAGTTTACACGCAGCACAAATTATAGTTCACACAACAGGATATTGTGTGAACGAAAGCTGGACACAAGTGGCCCTAAACATAATCAATTTTGAGGTTTAAAATAAAAAACAGTTTTAAAATAAAAAACAGTGTCAAACTATGTACAGCTTGTGATTGACACCGTTGGCAATAATCTTTTCTTAAGCAATATGACAAAAATACAGTCAATGAATCTATTTTCGTTGGTCGGTGCTATGATTTTGATAGAACGTTTTTTCCTACGAGTACTTTTGTAGCTATCAAAACTTCATGTTCTGTATCAAAGATCAATTTGAAAAGATTTTACTTATCTTTAGTTACTCTTGAAAAAATACTACAACTATACCAGTTAGAATGAACAGTAATTCAGGTCTTAAAATTGAAGTTAACGTACCAAGGTTTCAAGATAGATAACTCGGACCTCCGTAAGTTTTGGTTCGTCAGATTCTGAACATAATTAAAATAACATTTGAATGCTGATCCTCACTGCGAGGTTGAGGTTTCCTAACACTTCCTTCGGAAAAATTGGTTCTTCATGCGATCCTGTTGAATTCGGTTGCGACTCTTGTCAGAATTGCTTTATAAAATAAGCATGCGACAGCTCTTCCATTTCTCTTCATCGTCGCTCAGTTCCAGTGTGAAAACTTTGTTAGCTGCTGTGATGAAGTCAGTGACTCACATTACAAACTGAATAATTCTATTGAAGATTTGAACAAAATTTAGATTTGCAGTTTGTTCATAATTGAAAAAAGTGAATTAGGGAGCAGTAATGAATTATTTTCCCCATGATATTAGGGCTAAAACTTCATTCGTGCCTGTCTTTTTTAGCTATTCTGAGTCACTGTGGTATTCAATGGAAAGATGCCTACCAATAAATCCTCTTTTTAACTTATAGAAGACGAATGGAATGTTCAAGAAGATATATGGGCCAAGTTATTTTATGGACACTAGAGAGCAGATGTGAGAGGCGTAGCTCATAGATCGTAACACCGCAGTGTCATCGTAGGCAAGAGAATTCAGAGACTTATTTTTGTTTAGAATTCTATCATGAAACTGAATTTACTTATATCGGGAGAAATGACAGAACTGCAAATGCCGAAAACGGCAATAAATGCAGCGTTTTTTAGGACGTGTGAGAAAAAGAAAAAATATTCCAGGTTTTTAGGACGTGTTAGAAAAAGAAAAAATATTCCAGATACGAATAGATTTAGGAGCTCAATTCAAAAGAAAAAGTGGAACGAAATGCTCCGATTAAAGAATTCGAGTTTCTGAGTAGATACATCATGAGAAATGAAAACAATAAACGTAAAGTATGTTGAATCCTTAAGCTGTGTGGAAAAACTAACTTAAAAGGTAACGTAATGTGTACGAAAACTATGACAGAATATGGAATCTTGACTGATATAGTATAAGGCTGAAAGTACTAACTGAAAAATACATATGGTTAAGAGACTCAAAAAAACGAAAAATCTCGACACGAAAATGAAAAATTTCGATACCAAAATGAATAATCTCGACACCAAAATAAAAAATCTCGACACCAAAATGAAAAATTTCGAAACCAAAATGCGAGCTAAAATTTTGGGCGAAGGAACGAACGCTCGATCATGTGAGGTGTGCAGGAGAGGGAAGGTAAGAGAAGTTTGGAGGCGGTGCTGCAGAATACAAGGTATCACCACCATAATGCTGGAGCTCCACATCGATACAAAGCAATTACTTGAATCGAATCAGCGAATTTGGAGCAAAGAAAGCGAGCTCAATTGTATTATTTTGCGTTCATGGCGATTCGACGGAGCAATAAGATGAGCTTTCAGTGAAACCTTTATGCCGGAAAAGTCGAAGTTGGTAAAAGCATTCGTGCGATCTCCAGCAGCTTCCAGAATACGATATCCAAGTACCACACACGTCAAGTTTCCAACACTCCTAGGGGGGTTTCCAGAAGCCTGAGAACTGCTCCAAGTCTTAGTAAGATTGCTTGTCTGATAGCGTTAGGGCATATGAGTGTTCATGATTTTCGTGTATCTATGTGTTCACACTAAAATTCCAGGTTTTCTGACGCCTTCAATTTTACAGGTAGTATCATCATTTGATAGAAAAATAACGTTTTCCTTATTTACATTGCTCATGTTTGTGCGTTGTTGACGGCATGATTTCTACATTGAAATATGAGTTGTGAGGGGTGGTCATTAATGTAATTATTAGAAGCTTACTTTCCTAGGAGTTCAAATTGTTCATAGAAATTGAAAAGAGAAAAGTTTATCATTCTTCACCGTGAGTGGTCCTTAGAAAACAAATCCAATTAAATTTTGAAAGATATCAGGGAAGATTTTCACAATCTGCAGGTTAAATTGCATTCAAGGTGTGCAGTACGTAGTGATTGTCCTGCAATTGACAATCATTTGATGTTGAAATTTTGTTGCTATTCTCGAGATGAAATGAAAATAATTTACCAAATATGCGTAAGAATTTTTTTCTATGGATTAATGTTGTCACCTGAAAGATCTACTTTTAATAAATTTGTCGGACTGTTGTTCAGAACCGAACCCAAACAACGCAAAATTATGAAAATCACTTTTAAATTTTCTAAACTATTGAAAACATTCAATGATGGCTTTGTTAGGTTAAAGTGAAGAAACGTGGAACACTTTATAACTTTCCGGTCTTTGAGCATAATATTTTGGCAGGAAAATAGAAAAGTTTAATATGCACATCAATTAAACACAATGAATTCGCTACGAATTGAGGACACTTTGCAGTTAATACAGTGGTTATTCAGGAAGAAAGAGATGTAAATGATACAAAATAATTATTGTTTTTTGGATTAATAATTACTTTATCATCAATTCCTTCACATTTTGTTCCCAAAATTTCAGTCATCATCTCCCCTCAGGGCCAAAAAAAATGTATCCTCTTAAAAAAGGAAGAAAAATTTTATTGTATAATGATAAAAATGTAGGATAATATACAAAAAAAATTAACTTGATTCGCCATTTCAAAGATGAAAATAACGTATTACAGTAATGAGCCAAATATACATCTGACAGCTTAATAAGTTTGTAACGTACTGTTTTTATCGAGGAGTTTAAGCTTTTATTTGCTATTTTTATCAGTATTTTGATATACAACCAAGTTTTCACTTCTATTTCATACGCTGAAGAATTCCCGATGTCTATTTTGTAGGTAGAACATCTTTTTGACTTCGCATACTTTACAGCTCACATCATCGAGACAGTCCTCCTTAAAAGTTAGAGAGCATTTGAAACGGAAGGCTATATATGTATGTATATGTCCATTGAGATCTTGCTTGCATTTAGACAATAGAAACTCACCAAGTTCTCTCCTAGCAATGGGTACCACAATGTGGGTCTACATACTGTATATCTATGTCCATTACGTTCTTGCTTAAATTCAGACAATAGACACTCACCAAGTTCTCTCCTAGCAATGGGTGCAATACAATGAGGGTCTATGTTCATTACGTTCTTGCTTAAATTCAGACAATAGACACTCACCAAGTTCTCTCCGCCAGCAATAGGGGCAACGATGAGAGTCTCATTGCCGAGCTGGATGATACCAGCCAGTCCATTGCACGTCCTGAATGCTGCGATGGCTCCTGAATAGTCCTTGACCGTGCCGTGGTAATAGCAGTGCTCGATCTGGAACAATAAAAACTAGATTTAATCTTTTCCCGAAGTGTATTTTCCAGAAGTGTAACATGCAACACAACCACGCACTGTTCATTGGCTGATCACACTCGCTACAACGTCCGAACAAGCAGAACTGTAACATGTTCTAAAAGTAACTCGAATGTTGAGTGCAGTACTAGTTTAGTAAACACTTTACGTTTGTTTTAGAGTGTTTTTAAAACGGACTTCACAGTTTATCTGGAAGGTAAAGAGTTAATGTCACAAAATCAAGCATATTTATAAATCCTATTATAATAACATTATAATTGGTTTATATCTTCGTTTGATATTCTTGTATTACAATACCGGTAGTTGCCTCTAGTATGCAACTTTAGTTGGGTTCATAAAGCATTGATTTTTTCTATCAACGGAATGTCTTGTGGAAAGATCATAAAATATTTCAATGGTTGCTATCACAGTACCCACGGATTTGTTTGTTCTTTGATTCGTAATGTGTAAATCAGAATAATTGTACTTCTCTGTTCTCCTTTTAAATTTTTGAAACGTTGTTTTGGGTCTGTTTATTGTAAAATACGTAATACATGTCATTTGAAATGTTTTTATCTCTCTCTTGATATTCTCGTGCTCAAATACACATGTACACAAAAAGTTCAAACACACAAACAGGTCCGACCCTGCTTTTCTGTACAAAAGCATCTTCACAAAATATTTACTAGAGTTTCAAGATGAATCTTAGTCACTCGGACACTAACTCGCCTGAGATATTTAAGACAAATCCGGTCAGAAAAACTCATCTAGAACACCTCTCTTATTTCACCAGAGATATTTAAGACAAATCCGGTCAGAAAAACTCATCTAGAACACCTGTCTTATTTCACCAGAGATATTTAAGACAAATCCAGTCAGAAAAACTCATCTAGAACACCTGTCTTATTTCACCAGAGATATTTAAGACAAATCCATTTCGAAAGACTCATCTAGTAAAGCTGTCTCAATTCACTAGAGATATTTAAAGCCAATTCAGGCAGAACTCAGCTAGAACGCCTGGTTTAGTTAACAAAACATGTAAATAAATTCATTGTGAGCAGCCAACGTATGGCTAAGGTTATTTTACAACACCATCAATAATAAAGTGCCAGACTGTAAAACTAACTTGTCCTGGGAATCGAAGATTCATATTTCTGTGCGTGGGAATGGATCTTAATTGGACAGAAAGCAATTACTGAGCACACAGCACGAATTTTATAACCTTGTACCCTTTGCTGCACGCACACAGTGACGCTCTGTTGTGTATTCTGCAATCTAGTAATACCATGACGATTTAGACAACTAAACTGCTCTAGGTAAACTATTCTAGAATTAAGTTATGAGAACTATACGAATTGAATAACGAATTAATTTACTAATACAATAGCTAAGTGAAATCACGGGTTCGCTTTTTTTCTTTGTTCGAATATTTTCTCGTGTTTCTCCACGGTAGAAAAGGTATTCAATTTTTTTTAGAGCTGCACTGAATTTGAGTGTAAGAAGTAAACTTGCTTCTTGTTATGAAAATTTTTGAATGGTTCTCAAGCTGTTGCATGACATCGCAGATATCGAAAAAATACGAATCACTCAAAGCAGATATGATTTCACACTTTTCGGGAGACAATTTATGGTCGCCTAAACTAAAAACTATGCGACCTGGTAAACGTAACTAAAAAATAATGTCACAGAACCCCGAGTTTGTCTCTGAAAATCAACGAGAACTACATAAAACAACAATACATTACATATTAGGTTGTTACAAAAATAATGGTCGATTTCAGAAGCCTTCCAGACCTTCGAGCGACCATTATTTTTGTAACAACCTAATACATACTATCCTGAAGTTGCTACCGAGTTGAATCTGCATGAAGACTATGTGTGGACAAAAATTCTCGCTGTGAGATTCCGAATGTCTAACATCAAGCAGAACAGTCATTAGGCAACTCTGCTTTACCGTACAAATGTTTTTGGAAGTGGATCAGGGTAGAGGCCGGATGGATCAGTAAGCGTGTCAACGACAGCCAAAAATATTCTCAGTTGAGCTTTCAATTTTTGCAGCAGGGCGTGTTTTCGTCTGCAGTCAGCCAAAACAGTCCTCAATTCTAACGAACTGTTCATGTTGTGAAGAACGGGAGGCAGTTCATGATAATTTGGAAAACCAATTGGAAGAGTTTTTTTGCTCAAGTGTTGCAGTGCACGATTATCAAGATCGACGACCATATGGATATTTTGAAATAAACTCTTTAGCTATAATTTGACGTACCGTTTCTTATTTCACACAAACACTTTTCACAGCATATTGCCTAGATATTTTCAAAATATTTTTCGTGCATTGGGAGTGTTTTCTTCTCGAAGACAACGCGCTGATACTCTGAAATACTCAAAAATAATACTCTGAAAATAATTAGGAACATCTGGATTGTTTTTCAGATGATCTTTTAAAAGTCGTGTATTTATACAGGTATATATTTGTCTGGTGTCACGCCCTATAGGGAGGATTGAGGAAAATACGCATGTTTGAAATTTAGAATCGAAAAAATTTAATTCTCTTTTGGATATTTACGAATCAAATGTACAAATTTTTAGGACATTTCGTATTTTATGTTATCAGAGCATCAATGTATTTTCAACATTGTATTGTGGATATCAAAGGCTACGGATTGTCATAAAACTAGACGGTTCCCGTGGAAATTCCACGATTTAGATTTGTCTAATTTGAAATTACTATAAAAATGCATGTATTAAAGGTTTACGACGAATTATTGTGTTTTGAATGAATACTTTTCATTAATATAGACAAAACTTCCGTTCTGTCTCTTATCTACCAACAATATAGCCCAGATAGTCCCCGTTGAAATTCCTTGGTTTAAAATTGTTAAAAGTAAAGATCTATGAAATAAAATGCATTTTTCAGCTTTACCCGTGGTACTTTCAGAATTCGAACATTTTTTATGAATATACTAGACAGTTCCCGTGGAACTTCTACGGTTTAGATTTTACTGATTTTAATTTATTATAAAGACTAATGTATTGAAAATTTACGCCGAATTATTGTGCTTTGAATGAATATTTTTCATTGATATATATGTATATAAACATACATATATATACATATATATACATACACATATATATATATCTTTTATTCTGTATCTTATCAACCGATAACATGACCCAGTTAGTACCCGTTGAAATTCTTCAGTTTGAAATGATAAAATTAAGGATCTCTGAAATAAAATATAATTTTCAGTTTTACCTGTGGTACTATCAGAATCTGAATATTTTTAACGAATATGAACAAAACTTCTATTCTGTATCTTACCTAAAGATAACATGGCCGTGTAAAAGAAGAAAGCAAATAACAGAAAAAATGAGCATTCTATAGTGATCCGGTGCCTTTGGTATCCACAACACAATGCTTATAATACATTCATACCCGTTCCGATTTCAGTTCAATTAATTTTCTTCAGTAATAGATAGTAAGTAATGGGACAGACACACAGATAGAGAGAGAGAGAAAGAGAGAGACAGAGAGAGAGAGAGAGAGAGAGAGAGAGAGAGAGAGAGAGAGATGAAGATAGATAGTCTGTTATATACATATGTAGATACGGAATTTTTTTCGTTAATAGCTTTCTTACCTTCTAATAGGGAACTTCTTTTCCTTTTAATATTCCATGGTAATGAAAGTTTGAACACAATTCATTGAAAAACACGAACTTTTCCAGGTGCGATCCTGCTAGCAATAATAATAAAAATACGTTACAAATTTTTGCCGTCCGTTAAAAAATCCGTAAGTACGGTGCAAAAAACAAATTTTCTTTTCCTTCACACCAGAAGCCACTTTATAATTGACGCTAAACTAACAATTCCTCACTTGGTGAGGTTGCTTGGATGAACTGCTTGTGTGATGTCAGCTAACATTTGCAGCCGTTTTGGGCAAACTAAGCAACATTTCAAGACGCGTTAACAGAATTTATGAAATTTTCTGGGTTCCTTCATAGTGACGGTCGTAGCCAACATATCTTCTCTGAAATAAATTGTGAATTTTTCTCCAAGTAAAAAAGTTTCGAGAAGGTTTTGTAGGACGAGTGTATATTTGATCAAAAATTCCTGCGTGCAGTGATTTTTTCAATAAAACAATAATGTTTCTCGTACAGTAAGTTTCCGTACGTTTGTTAAGTCCGTCTTCTTATTTATCTAAATATTAAAAGTAAGGTGAGTTCCTGCGTAGTATGTACAATATTTTATTTACTAGTGTACCCGTGCCATCAAAAATGATGGCAAATACTGTTGGAAAGATATTAACAAAAATTACATGTATGAATGCAATGCAATATATTTAATTTTATATATATTTACAGAGGACAAACGTTTTAATTGAGTATTT
Organism: Trinorchestia longiramus; assembly: GCA_006783055.1. Lineage (NCBI taxonomy): Eukaryota > Metazoa > Arthropoda > Malacostraca > Amphipoda > Talitridae > Trinorchestia > Trinorchestia longiramus. The sequence continues at coordinate 136,125 of VCRD01000022.1, forward strand.
CTTTAATAACAACATTCCTAGAAAAAACAAATCATTTACCAAATTTCCTTGAACATCAATTTCCTTAATTGCCATTTTAATATTATTCTTATTTCTTATTCGACTTTGCTGCCCTCTCTGTCTCATCTCATCTCTTCCTTGATTTTTCTCTTCTTCAGTTTCATGGGCAATCCTTTGCTGCATTCTTTGTCTCATATCTTCTCTCCTCTGACTTGATTCTGCCTCAGTTTCAGCAGCTATTTTTTTTACGCTGCTATTCTGAGGTTCATTCTACGAACATAACGATGGTCATCATCCTCCTGTTCACGCCTCTGCGCCTGCCTTAGTCTTGCTGCTGAGCGTATGGCCTCTAGTCGTTCTTGTGAACTACTTGCATACTGATCCCGCCTCTGTTGCCTTACAACAGCTTGTTGTTCTTGAGATAATCTTTCTCTCGCTCTTCTTTTTCGCTCTCGATTCAGTCTTTTCTTTCGTTCGAATGGAGTTTTCATGCTTAAGCTTATTTCGAAGGTAACTTATTTTTCTTGTGACAGTAATAAACACTTAGAATACAGTATTTTTACGCCGCAATAGAAGTAGTTATAGCCATTCGTGTCATATCCTAGATACAGAAATTCAGCATTACTGAAAGCAACTGCGAGCTTATGTATGTATTTTGTAATATGCAATACCCCGCCGAATTCGGTATCCACGATACGGACTCGAGTATATAAGGCTCTGGATCTCTCTAATTTTTTTGAAAGTGACTTATTATAGTGCACTTGTACAGCAAAAATGCGTGTGACACGAAACATATAAATAAATAAATATAAAAACACACGACGGTCATCTAATCCATACTATAATAAGAGCCGCGTCCGTCCGTCCGTCCGTCTGCCCGTGTGTCACACTCTTCTAATCGATAGCTTTGATAGCAACAAATATAAACCTTAAGAAATACAAGAAATCATTCTATTGGATTATTTTTCTGAGGCAATTCAATTCCCTTTCACTTGCATTATGGTATCCAGAATACACACTCGGTTTATTTTTACAAATAGAAATTTTCGTTGGACCTTTTTCTGTTGAAATTCATCCTGATGCTTTGATATTTTTAATTGATAATGCGAAAAGAAATCTTTTAAATTAGTTTGACCAGTAACCTGGCGACCACTTAGTATAAGGTCAACGATTTTGGAAATTGAGTTATTGTTTTCGGAATTGTGATTTTCTTGAAAATAGTTTTAAAAAGGTACCTTACTTATGGGCCACCTAGTAAAGGGTGTGGTAAAAGTCACATGATATATTTAGAATTAATTTATGCAAAAACTACTTGAGATAGAAACTTCGGGTGAATTGCAAACGAAAGAAAGGGTTTTGGAGTTTTTATTTAAATAGGACATTATCTAAATGTTCACCATGTTGGTTTATGCACATGCGCATTCTTTTCGTAACAGAATCCATCACTTTTCTTAGCATCTCGGGAGGAATGTTGCGAATCTCTTGAGAAATGTTCTCTTCAAATGTTCCAAAGTACGAGGCCTATTAATGTATACTTTTGACTTTAAGTACCCCCATAAAAAGAAATCCAAAGGGGTCAAATCACAAGATCTAGGAGCCCAAGGAATATCACCAAAACGTGAAATTAATCGATTTGGGAAAATGGTCTTCAAAAGTTGAATTGATTCCTTTGCTGTATGGGCTGTTGCACCATCTTGTTGAAACCACATATTCCCATCTTGAATTTGTGGTCTTAAATATTCTTCAATGAATTTTCGATATGCAGCTCCAGTTACAGTCGCAGTTTCTCCATGCTGATTTTCAAAGAAATAGGGACCAATAATCCTTTCACTTGTCATACCGCAATAGACAGTAACCAGTAACTTCGACTGTAACTGGAGCTGCAAATCGAAAATTCATTGAAGAATATTTAAGACCTCAAATTCAAGATGGGAATATGTAGTTTCAACAAGATGGTGCAACAGCCCATACAGCAAAGGAATCAATTCAACTTTTGAAGACAATTTTCCCAAATCGATTAATTTCACGTTTTGGTGATATTCCTTGGGCTCCTAGATCTTGTGATTTGACCCCTTTGGATTTCTTTTTATGGGGGTACTTAAAGTCAAAAGTATACATTAATTGGCCTCGTACTTTGGAACATTTGAAAGAGAACATTTCTCAAGAGATTCGCAACATTCCTCCCGAGATGCTAAGAAAAGTGATGGA
>VCRD01000022.1:142647-220808 GCA_006783055.1 Trinorchestia longiramus
GTTGGTGTTTAGGTGTTGGTGTTGGTGTTTAGGTGTTGGTGTTGGTGTTTAGGTGTTGGTGTTGTGTTTTGGTGTTGTGTTTTGGTGTTTTGGTGTTGTTTGTGTGTTGTGTGGTGTGTTTGACGGGTGTGTTTGATGTTTGTGTTTGATGTGTGTGTATGTATGTTGGGGTACTTGTTATGGGGGTGCTTAAAGCCAAAAGTATACATTAATAGGCCTCGTACCTTGGAACATTGGAAAGAGAACATTTCTCAAGAGATTCGCAACATTTCTCCCGAGATGCTAAGAAAAGTGATGGATTCTGTTACGAAAAGAATGCGCATGTGCATAAACCAACATGGTGGACATTTAGATGATATCCTATTTAAATAAAAACTCCAAAACCCTTTCTTTCGTTTGCAATTTACCCGAAGTTTCTATCTCAAGTAGTTTTTGCATAAATAAATTCTAAGTATATCATGTGAGTTTTGCCACACCCTTTAGGTGACAAAAAACGACTCTGTTCGTATAAATTATTCAGCTGTCGTATTTTTAAAAAATCAATATTTTCATGTTCTCATTTTGTGGTGTGATGCTGTATTTGTTTAGCAATTATTCAGTATTTGTTGGCGTTTTCAATATATTCGTGGTTCGTGCATGCGTTAACACCCCACTATTTACCCCTGCACATTTTTTGCATGAATCAAAATTATTTTAAATCCATAACTTTAGTAATAGTTGGGTGTTAAGGCATGCATGGAACACAAATATATTGAAAACGCAAACAAATACAGAAGAATCGCAGAATAATTGCAAAAGATCCATAGCATCGCAAGAAAAATAAATGGAAGTTGTGACTTTTAGATACGATAACGGAACACTTTACACGAACAGAGTCGTCTTTGGTTGCCTATAATCGTTGCTTGAACAAAGTTTTATGACATCCCGCGACATTGACCGAAAATTTTCAAAAATTTCATTAAGAGATACCCTGTGTATTTTTTAGAAAAATCTAAGAAAAATTAAATCAATAACTTTCGTAATAGTGGGGTGTTTAAGCATGAATAGATCCCACTTACACACCACACACACACTACACACACGCATTACGCACCACACACAACAGATACATACAAGACCCACACTCACGAACAAGCACACATACCATACTATGAAAGTGAATATGCGTAGTCTATCGTCATGCCTGCAATTTATCTATCATACACTCATTTATACCTTTGAGAAAATGGCATTACTCACTCATGAACTTGGTGGATGCAGAGTGGTTGAGGGTGGCGTGGAGGCTGTGTGGCTGGTGTAGAGTAGCATGAGAGCGGTGATGCAGTGGAGGGGGTGGTTGTGGCGCACAATGCTGGCGTGGCACAAGCGCCATGATGGCTGGGTCCGCCACACCGTAGTGAGCTAAAGTGTTCAGGCGCCGCCAGCCTCCCGCCTCTACGCGGGTCGTGATGTCTTCGTCTGCCAGCACCACGTGACCGTTCCGGCCATGTCGCCACTCTGCGTGCATGCACATAGTTTACATTATTCATGGACACTTATGTAGAAGTACGAAAAAGTGGTCTAATATATGTACATCGAGCCATAAGAGATTTTAAAAGTATACTCGTAATACCCATCAAGTTGACATACAATGATATCAGTTGTCTGTGAAGAACAGGAGAAACCGTACTTATTGCCTATATGCTTACGTTTGCCCTACAGTCAAGTTGTACCGTAAAAATCATTGACCTGAGGTGCAAAACCGCAGATGAAGACCTCAATTTTCATACTAAGGGTATTTGTGAAACTTATATGATTAGACTTTAAGTTTTCCAAGACATTAACGATTGACCTATCTGGTTTTGTCCTTATCTCAGAATACTGACCAAGAACATAACAAATCATTCTCAGGATTGGGGAGACATTTGTCTCGTCGCTGGAAAAGACGCAGACAACAAGGATTCTGCCTCAGCCTCAGTCTCCTTTCGTCGGCTTTCACAAGCCGCAAGGCAACGGGAAAGAAAATATTTTCTTTGTGATGCAGCGCGCCAGCTGCGCTGGAAACACGACTGTTTTAAAGCAAATGGGAACAAAGTTTTACTCCAATAAATGATACAAACTCGATGACAACTAAAATCGCTTCAATCCATTTCTGTTCGGGGCTAGAAATATTATCGTCACAAATTTCTAGGTACGGTGATCAAGAAGATATGCAGAGTAGACAGTCCACCTTACTACTAAACTAAATCCATACTAGCACCCTGCCCCAAGTGCTGCTTATTCTACAGAAGATAAAGAGAAAAACCTTAGATGAAGGTAAGGTGTTCCATTCTACCAATGAATACAAACCTAAAAGAATAAAATAACACCCAGACCAATAAGTCATGGTGGAACGGTAGTGAAGTCAAATGGAGATAGAAATAGAAAATGGAATTCACAAGCACACAAGTTTGCTGTAAAGCCCAGTTTTCCTGAAATGTTAATTTGTATTCCATGTTAAACAAATGATGTTGAAATTTAATCTCTACAGAATGACTCACAAGTTAAGAATTTTAAATCGTGCATATTACCTTAAAGATTGCTATATTTTCAGACACAATTGTATAGTAATTTCACTAGATAATATTGAAACAAATTTGCAAAATGACAAGGCGAGCTAAAGCACAATAATATGTGCTTTTTGCTGCTCTAACACATGAGTACGCCTTCTAGAGGTCAAGTAAGTCGTCCACCAGCATCACTACGTTTATAAGCCTCTTTTGATCACTCGGCAAGAGCCCAAACCTATCCTATGTATCAGTATCTGCCATTCCATTCAGATAAGATCTCAAATATATAAAGGTGGTATATAAAGTTGTCGCCCAGATTGTGAGGGTCCAGACAAATGTACTACCCTAAGGATCTAATAGCCATTTGTCAGCATAGGCTGCGATTTGTGCTCTGCATCAACAATGAGGAAAGTCAAAGCCAAGCTTGGATCATTTTCTGGACTCTGAATTAATGAGGTTCGCAGCTGCGACTTCCATTGCTGGCAAAGGCTTCTTCCACAATTTTGATTTGCCATGAATATTGATAAGTCCTGAGCTTCAAAAGTTGAAATCTTTACGGCAAGCTCCAATTGCTTTGATGGCAATGAGAAATACAATCCTAGTTGAGTCGAAGAGCTTGAAGTATGAAAGAAAATGTCGAACATACCCCTAGTAGAATGACTATATTCGCTTTTGCCAACAGCTGGGCTTCAAATTAATACTCTGGATTATTGATCAATAAGAAGAAAATTTAATTTTTACGATTGAATGAGACAATTTCTGATAAAATAAGCTCAATGAAAGGAAATATTTTTAATGAATTAGCCATATACATGAGACATAAATAAGCGCACATCATCAGCTATGAGATGCACATAGTGTAAAACAGTATTGAAGTTCCGAAACTTCAAATTCGATTTGGAATGACGAAGGGACTAGCATGCTGGATGCTAATGAATGGAATATAAACCTAAACACGATGCTCTGATCTCGAGATGTGCTCAAGAATAATACCTACTCTCCGCGGGCGCATGCTACAGCTAGATATGATACATTTTTGTTTCATATCGTTACTTTTATCTGACGAGATGACTCTTTTAGTTCAAGCTTATAGGAAATTTGTCGATGAGGAAATCACATTAGAGATAGTCATAGACATAGAGAAATCGCATTAGCCATATTGGAAATTAAACTTATAATTTTTTCAGACTGCCTGCTGAAGTAAGTTAACAGCTTATGCACGAAAGTCAGGAGATTTATTGTCAAAGCTGTGCACAAATAAACACAAATAACACAATCTATGCCAATTTCAATCAATTTATGCAAAATCAAATTGTGGGACTATGATGAGGGTTAAGAAATGTATGATACTATAACGTCACCTCATCAATGGACAATAATTTAAAATATCATTTAATACAGCCATACGAGCCTATAAAACAGAAAATACTTGCATCCGTATGATTCCACATATATAACAAAAATTAACATTTTAACCGGCTAAACAGTTTCTTCAAGAGTAGAACTGGAAAGTTCACTTAGTAAAACCTCTCTTGAAATGGCTACCTCTTTGATCTTGTAAAAAAAGTTCTTTTCCACCGCGCACAAATTTGAACACGTACCTGTATGGCATGAATACTGCACAACTGTGAGCACAATCTCATCAAATTACAATAAAAATAGAACCAACCGAGATCAAGATCGTGAACAGAGGGGCGCATGGAGTGTGGAGTGCTGCGAAACAGGGCGTCTAGAACCTTGCTCTTGACTTGCGTGATGGTGTCACAGTCCAGCACTCTGCACTGGGCCTTCTCGCCGTCCTCCCCCAGAACAGCCACGTACTGAAGAGCAAAGTGTATGAGAGATGGTTAAACGATCGAAATATTGTGCGATGAACATAGAAAAACGGAAGTAAATAAAGGAATTCTATTACTCACTCGGTAAAAGCACTACTTTTCTCGCTGGCATATGTTTTCAAGTTGAACAGTATTATTATAAAATAAAATTTTTCGATTGATCAGAATTACTAAGTAAAAATAAAAATGATAAGTACCGCCATAGTCTGTTACATCTAGGGCATGTTTGATTTTGTTGGATGCCCATGCTGTTGAATAACGCTGCAAATGGCCTAATAGTAGCCGCTTCATTGAATAATGATAAAAATTGCCTACATTGGTAGATTTATAAGATCGCCCGTCCACAAGTTGCAAAAGCAAATTACCAAACTACTCACACATCGACTGCAGCTACTACTTTACCTACCGGGTTATGTAAATTGGAACTGTACTAAGAATACAGGGGAAAAGGAATTAAATTTTAGTATTTCACAGCACCTGAAAATTAGAAAATTGCGTTCCATGATATTCTGAGTTTTTGCTATCTAAGAATCTACACGCCCACTGTGAGTCAAGAAGACTGAAGAAGCTTTGGAATTTCTGTCTATGAAGAGTCAATAAGTTGGACGCAGCAGTAAGTATAACTTATTTGGCAATAAATACTTATTCCTATTCTAAGTTGACAAACTTATCCATAAGTAATACGGAAGGGTAAAAAGGGTTACGGGAAAATCAAAATTAATGCCTACTGAACCACAAAACTAAACACAACTGATTTCTACAGTAAACATACACAAGTAGCTAATTCCTTACTGTTTGTAGTCCATCAAGAGCACTAGCATTTTATCAAATATTGATAAAAATTACCTATGAGGTAGTAAAAAAAGTTCATGAGCTAAAAAAAATGACATTAAAGTGAACAATTGCACCAGGGCCACTAGCAGTAAACAGAGTGAGATTGATTCTGATAGTGACTGTGTTCAAGTCTCATATCACAAGACTACACAGACTTCATTTTTTTACATAAAAAGATGACTATGCTTAGTGTCTAAAAACATCAAGATAATTTTGAGCACTTTGCTACTTGACTATCCCAAATTCTGAGTTGATGTACAATGAAGAGATTCAATAACGATACTGTGTTCATGCTCGAAATAGCGTAGCAAAATGGACAGAGAGTAGATATCTATTTTAACACAAAGACGACTGCAGAAGAATGACTAATGAAGGCACGTTCACTCTCGGACAATATTGAACATATTCAAAGGTTTCCCTTTCTAAAGACACTATTTCTGTGCCATATCAATGGTCTTCTGACGCCTGAGCAATTTCCACGTTCTCGAGCCCCTTTTATTTCGTCTGTAAAACAAGCCCATGTCTCGGAACGGCGGTCACAATCCAGAATTTTTATTGTATTTATTTTGATTTATTGAACTGGTGCAATCGCCGCTCGGACGGCAGGCCATGTATCACCGCCCAACCACTGCCTGTCATCAAACCGTGTCAAAAGCCATTCCTTTATGGCCAAACCGCTCACCAAAGACGTGAAAATAAAGGTCTTAGAGTGACGCTAATAGTTCTACTTCCAGTTCGGATATACACGATAAGTGGGGCAAGCGTTCAATATAAATGAAAAGTGTAGATGATTACATGTTTCATGCACATAAGTTAGGAAAATAATTTCATTCTATCAAGAGAATATTGCCATAAAACATTATTAGTCTAACAACTATCTACTTCATACAAAATAGTACTGTAGGTGATGACTAATGGTACATTTAAAGAAACATAATATCATATTTGAAGCCTGAGGGTTCATACTCGAGAACCTCTCTTATTTCATTTCATTTGAGCGGCGGCAGCGATTGTTTTAGTCAAATGGAGAAAAATTTTCGGACCGTTTGATAAACTTGAGTGAAAAGAACGAAAAAAGCGCTCGGGCGACGCCTCTCATTGGTATGCTGGGTGCAGACTGGGGAGATACAGAGACCTGGCTCGTGATGGCAGAGCTGTGCACGATATTGCCGCCTATCCCCACAGACAGATGGTAGCTTCTCCAAATGCGACCCAGCTTCATTAAATTTGATGTATTCGGTTAGATCACGTTCAATGATGGAATTTAATCATGTTCAATAACAGGAATATCCACGTTCCATGACAGGAATGAAGTATATCCAATGAAGGAAATAGACGATGTTCAATGATTTAGACAAAACTAGTTCAATAATGGAAATAAACCTCGTTCAAAAAGGAAAACAGATCTCGTTCAACAATGGAAAAACTTTCTACAATCAAGAAAGTGAATCGCAATCAGTGATTGACGCAGATCCCATTCAATGACAGAAATATAATATATCCTGCTCAATAAAGAAAATCCCCTGGCTAGTTTCTGTAAGAACTAGCAAATTTTATGACAGTGTTATTTAGTTCCCATTGCCATCGCTGGTTGCTACCAGTATTTCTGTATGAAGTTATTTTATGAATAATAACACAAACTATACGAGGCAATTACGAAATTCAGTGCATGAATGTATACATATCATGACGGTTGGTCAAGTGAACACCAAGCATGCAAACAAACAGCAGCACCACCGAATAATGTCATCATGAGTTGCAGTTGATGTAGGTTATAACATGTTCCCAAGAAATTGAAGTTCTATACCACCTTAATCATTTTACTACGATATTGTTACATTGGCAGGCAGCTGCAAAATCCATAAATATATTGAAAAAACGCTGGAAATTTCACAGAGATTGAAAATCATTTAATATGCGTAAATGTAGTCAATGAGATGGAAGTAACACTGGGGAAATCAAATTACGTTGCTAATCCACTGCCGGACCTATATTGACACGCATTTTCAAGACTTTACCATAGAAACAAACTTTTCATTGTTTGTATGAAATGTAAACCTAAATTGAAGATTATTCTGTTAACGAAAAGTCAGTGTTTACTTTACGTCATCACAACACAAACACAATCACCTACCAGAGTTCAACCTCCGCGTACAATGTGGCTCCAAGGAGAGTACGAAGGGTGAACTTGATCATACTGATTGTGATAAAACAAATACCTTGACTCCCTGTAAAGTTAAAAATCTCGAAATCAACAACCACATGATTCAAGCAGCACTTAGCAATTAACGGGTCGCTTAGAAAACCAAGGACGAAAACATTTTGTTCATAGACAACACGTTTCCCTCGCAAAAGATTGATTCATCATCTTCTCCTAACCTAGTTGAATCATTTTAACACTTTAGGAGGATAAGTCACAGTCGTAGAAGTCTAACACGGTGAAGTGAAAATGAGTTAAAGAACAAAACATCCATGATTGTAAGTATTATTACAAAACCAAGTACGTGACAACTGCTGATACATGGTCATGTCACAACAAGCTGAATTACAAAATAATACAATTTATATCCACTTAGGTTACGCGTGTTATGTATTGCAAATCAACTTGCATGTAAAACCAAGAAAGACGAGCCCCCTTATCCTCTTTGTATTGTTTTCACAAATCTGGAACATTTGAAAATCGATAGTTTTCATCATAGTTGTAAATTTTAGCATGCATTGGATTATGAGATACAGACGCTGTATCATATTTAATATACAACACTAAAAAATTGTCTTCTTCAGTCCTAGCATTAGACTTACAAGTTTAACGAAATTCTTAAACATGATAAAAAAATATGAATAATTCCGTCAGGGTATCCATGTGGACCCGAATAGCATTTGTACTTTTTTCAGAAGTTAGGAAAAATTTCAAGTTAATTTTCATCATATTTGTGAATTTTAGCATGTATTGAGTTTGAACATGATGAAAACACGAGTAAATAGTGTAGAATTGGCGAATAATCGATGAAAAATTGAATCCATCATTCCAGATAGACGGCAAATGAATGTTATGAAGTAGGAATAAAAAATTCGATTATAATATATACCCCAGTAAAGCAGTTTCTAGTGTTCTTCGGTCTTGTCATTAGATTTATAATAATTTTTCCAAAATTGTGAGACATTCACTAAAATCAAGAATAATTTCGGAGGGATACTCGCTATATTTTTTCCAAGAACTAGGAGAAAAATTATGAATCAATTTTCCCATAGTTGTGAATTTCAGCATGTATTGAGTTTGAACATGATAAAAGCACGAAGAATTAGTGAATATGGTGTAAAAATTATATGCATCATACCAGATACGCAATAAGTGTATACCAAAAGGTATAGATACAATACCCAATTGAATTTACACAAATAACGGATTTTTCCGTGTTTTTCAGTCCTTGCATGAGATTTAAAAAAAGTTTCACGAGGTTCTGAGACATCGACCAAGAAACATGAAAAATTTCAAAAGAGATACCCGTTGTGTTGAGAGGATAACCTAAACATTGGTTGAGCACGAATATGATGAAAAGGCGAAAAATAATATAGAGCTGAGAAATAATTAGTAGAAATTTGAATGCATCACACCAGAGACACGATAGGTGTAATTTGAGAAGTTAGGATACAATACCAGATCAAATGTACATATATCAAAAAAGTAATCTCTCGTTGTCTTTAATATTCCCCCCCAGATTTATACTTAGTTTTTATCGAAAAATTGAGTAACATACCTAATATACACTCTGCATGTTTGATACTTTTGCACTTAGATCCAGAAATCGAACAAATTTTTAAACGAATAATTTTCATCAGAGTTGAGAATCTCAGCATGGACTGAGCACGGAAATAATGAAAGTGTTAGGAAATAACATAGAATTGCGAGCAATTGGCTATAATTTGGAAGCTAATATGTTTTCAACCATAGAGCTGACGGAAATTGATCGAACTTGCAGGTTACATTGACCGTAATTACTTGAAAAATATCTCATTTGATTTGAAAATATAAGTATACTTTTTAATGAATGCACTACAACTCCAAATTTTTACTGGTTGTATTGTTCAGAATGGTATTAAAACTGAGCATTCTACACCGTTTTAAACAAAAAAGCTTTGCAACATTGAAATATTACTATTGATAATTGTTTACCCTGCGTTCAGCAGAAAAAGTCGTTTTAATTACTATTTAAAAGGATTTTCTGTTTCCTGTTTTTCATGAGCTGAAAAAGAGCGACTAGCGACGGTAATGTGACTGTACTCGATTAGCATCACCTCAGCTTAATATTATGAAGCATGATCTCCTAATACTTCTATTTTGCAATTCATTTAGTTTCATGATGACTTTAAAACAGCACAATGTCCTTTTCACTTTCTGAGTGTTAGGCTAACTGGCTGATGAATGCACACTGAGAGAAGAAAAAGACGATGCGATGAAGTCACATTGAAGGAAAGGAAATAACGAAAATTTTGGAAGACAGTTTTCGCAATCATTGAAGGATGCTTCATTATACCTAGGCATCACTAATATGCCGCAAATACATTACACCGCGTCGAAACAACAAATGCAGAGAAAAACAGTCGTAGATGTAAAGTTCAAGAAAATTTCTCAGCCTGTTTAAGGTGAGGCCCAGGCAATGAAGAATATGCAATCGAGCAGCACACTAGCTGTAGATAAAATTAAGAAGCAACTACAACGAATGTTTATTCCTCGCTCAACGCGTTGGAACTTTGTACATGAAGTTGTGCAGCGTCACATTTCCGCTATTACTCATCAAGACCCTCCACTACAGCGCGTGGGCAATACCATATACTTAGTTACTTCCAGCACGATTGTTTAAAGAATATACATTGGTTATGCTACTTGTGTCTCAATTAATACACATTGTCAAAAGAAAAAAATATGCGTGGGCATTTTTGTGTCAGTTAAAAAACAAGCAATCTGATTCAAAAAAATCTTTCTGCATTACAACCACTCGTAACTTCAGTTGTCAACACTGCATAATAAAATACCAAGTGTCTCCATAAATAAATAAATATATATATGTTTTTTGTGTATAATTTCTTCCGTTATTACAATGGGAATCTCCCTTAAATACTGGTAGTTAAATCCGTAGACTTTCTGATTAGGTCAGAGAATCTGCTGCTTTAAGTTCTTCCTTGAAATGCATGATATTAAAACCCGTTGTTTTTAACGGGCATACACACTAATGACGAAATAAAATCTCGTTTTGCTACTCTCTCTGGTAACGAAGACAGCGTTTTGTCTGCCGCGTTTCATCCTCAGCTTAAAGTGTCATGGCTAGAAGAAGAACATAAGATCAAACATTTCGCTGACAATAGGGTGAGACTGGTAGGTGTTTGGAGGATCGTTTGGTGGGAAGAAATAGAGACAGTTGCACGAGCAGCACGTCACCTGGGGAGATTTCTTCCAGCCACATTCTTCTGGATTGCTAAGAAACAACGCAGCAATGGCAACGATAGGGAACAATTAGTTACTGAGAATCTAGAAGCAGGATTTGTGAAGTCTGTGAAGCAGGAGGCTTTTCTAACCAACAGGTTCATTGATTGCTTCATCAAGTACAACACAGTTATCTCTTCATAAACTGCCATGAAAAGGATCTTGTCGATAGGAAAATATATCAAAACCTAAAAGAGCCAACCTTAGCAAGAGTCATTTAAAATGTTAGTTGTAAAAGTCAATCATAAATTTTACACGTTTAATTATGTTTTATAGAATAGAATAGAATAGAATAGAATGAGGCTATAGGAACGAACCTTCTGGCCCATTCTTGGGTCGGATAATTACTTCGATAATTATTCGGTTGTTTACCCAAGTCCCATGCCGTATTTCTAGCCGCGTCAACCATGTCGGCAGCGGGATTCGAACCCGGGTCTTTCCGCTCGCAAGCAGATTCGCTCACCAGTCGACCAAGCTGGTGATACCAGTCGACCAAGCTGGTGATATCATGTTTCATTATCACGTTTCATCATCATGTTTCATTGAACAAACGAATGCCTGTATATCTCTCATAATTTCTATTTCCTGTTAACCTTTTCAATTGATTAATGATTTTATGTTTCATTAGCTTATTAACCAGCGCAGTCAATTTAAAATACGTCTGCATCACGTCTAGATTGAGCAAATCATGATCTAAGCAGCAGAAATGCCTAGATAGTTGTAGAAATAGCTGCAGTGCTTTAATTTGTTTTCCATAGCTGCAGTATTAGCGTTCGCTAAGCGTATTCGGTTATCGGTAGCATTATTTCCGATAAGTTTATGACTAGTGGTGCCCATCACTGCCAATCGTGGAAGTAAATCACATTCATTGATGTAAGTACTAGATAACTTTCGACGATAGAGGTAAACGATTTTTAATGAATAACTATGCCACAATCAATATGAAATAAACTAAAAAAACAACACTTTATTTGTAGCTAAGAAGAAGAAAAAGACCATGCATACGATTAACTAGGTCAATAACGTCGATGAAAAATGTAGTATTCAGTATACGTACAAGTATCACCTTCAAAATCGCCGTTGAATTACTTTGTTATTTCTAAGAATCTTTTGATTACCGAGAAAGACATCCTGAAAGAAATAAAAATCTACTTCACCCGTACATTTAAGGATCCCCTTTCTCACACCACAGCTGCCCTGCGACCAAGTAGAATTCAAGTACAAGTCATCATGGGCTTTTAATGCGGGCCATAGCAGCGAAAGTTTAATGTCACCACATGAGGGTGCCGTAAAACTGCCTAGGGTACTTTTCTCGAGAAATAAAAAGGACAGGCGGATGTGGTTGAGATGGAAAGACCAAAGAACGACCTCATTACGCAGCAGTGCTATCTTGCCGAGTTTATATACTGTAGACGCCTGAAGCCTCGCCCACGCTACTCTTTCAGAGCCAATGAAATGATCAGAAGACAAACACAAAACAGTTTTCACAGGAAAATAAGACTTTTTACTGGGAAGAGAAAGGTGTTTACCGGAAGAATACTGGGCTTACTTTATGAAGATAAGTTCTATTACAGTAAAAAATCGGCAAAAACACTAAAATTCCGTCAGAAGTGTAAAACAATATACTATAAAATAACTCCAGCGTGGTTATGGCATAAGAGGGCCAATACACCCCAAATATTTAATATTTTAAAATCAGGGGGCTGCAAAATCTCATATACTTCAAAAAACTTACTAAAATAAGAGAAGAAAAGTTGACATTATATAATCAAGGAAACACTTAAGCATTCGAATAGAGCTTAGGAGGCAAGGCTGTGTACACATTCATTCAGGTTCACTGTTGAATAAATCGATTAAAATAAGTAAGGGCAGTAGATATGGACCATTCTTATGACTCGTATCTTTCTTATGGACCATTATTGATACCTGTAGTCTCTTGAATTTGTAAAAAGTGTCTGTGCTGTACTTTTATGTAGTTAAAGTTAAAATATGAAATATGATACGATTTAGTCTTCTCACACTCGGTACGGAAGTCAACTTTCAAATGTTACTACAGAAAGTGTTGGAATAATCGACTGATAAACAATTTCATACGACATAGAGTTGATAGTGGTACAAGGGGAGTAGAATATGAACTTTTTTGCGCAGTTTATAGCAAGCCACACATTCGTTAATACAGCAAGAGCACTCAGTATAGCGCAGTGCATAACACATTGTTTACTTTACTGCAGGGTGCACAAAGTACAGTAAGGGCACAATTACCCAGTCTGGAGAGCAGAATGCGTACATTGTTATAGAAAATAAAATATACCATCTGTAAAATTATGAGGCATACAAAAGAAAGTGTGATACGAAATAAACTGTCTGCAATATTATAGCGAAAATGAAATGAACTTCGAGCACGCCCTTAGCGAGGATAGAGCAGCATGTACTGTGTACGGAACAGCGTAAATTCTTCTGTAATGCTCTATATGGACCAGAGAGTAGAGTATAAAACAGCGATCCTGAGTGTGCAATACAGCGGTGGTGGGCGACGCGTACAGCGACTCAAAATATACAGACGAGCGGCAGTAGACAAAGCGCGCACGAGGAGGAGCTCAGAGACCAGGGACTCCCTCCCTCAGCAATTAGAGGCAATGGCTGCACTTATCCAGGCAGGAGCACCTCATATCGCTGAGCGGAATAACAATGGTGCCAGTAGAGGCATTCGCTCATTCTTGCTGACGTCTCGCCAAACTTTGGCCTCATAAAAAGAGACTCATCACACACACAAGCCAGCAAAACTGGCCTTTCAAGTAAAATGAGGTTGGAGGTCTTTTTGGCTTGACTTTTACGTAGATTTATACGGGACAGCGCACCGACAAATTGCTATTCTCAGCCTATACCTATGCCCTTCATGATGAAATTGGATCCTGATTCGTAATATTTTTCTGACACTGATCTATATGAATAATTCTTCGATTCAAATACAAACTTAAACCTTATATAATTCACCTTCATGTCAATTATTACTCAAACTCAAGTCTTTCATATAAATAACTTATGTCAATGCAAATTCCCACACAAGAAATAAAGCCTAACACATAAATTTTGAAATAAAAATTACACCATTCACAAGAATGTACCTATCCAGATAACTGCATCAGCCTTTACTAATTACAAGACCATGCCAGGAGATGCGTGTATGTTATTTGAGATCATTAATTTACATACTTAGATAAACGATCATAAAGCGGTCTTCATTTGGAGACAAAGAGATTGAAAAGAGGTACAAGACCGCAAACTTTCAGCGCGTTTTCTGGCACACGAACAACTGACTAAATCGACGCAGGACAATTAAGGAAACAAAAGAAACACTAAAAAGAATAAACTTGTGCATATCAACAAATCTATCTTAACTATTTTTCATTTACTACAATCGTTGCATTCACGATTGAACAGAAGGGTGTTATTATGTTTTTTTCCTGTGAGATACAGGTACACGTATGTAGAGGTTGGCCAATAAAACCAACTAAGAAGCCGATTGCATAGATTCCAAGAGTCGAAAGTATAATATGGTATGAGAAAGGCACAGAGTGCGGCAACACGACTTGCTTTTTTTCAAAGCAACGCGCTTTGAAAAAAGGAAATTATGTTACTGCACCCAGTATAAGAAAGGAAATCTGACGGTGCGTTACTTAGTAAAAGGCGCAAGGTTATGCTGTAAGCGAACAGAAGACAGCAGTTTCGCTCACTCCCGAAAGATCAATTTGAAAGTAATTCCAAAAAATTTATAAACATTGCTATCAACATCCTGCAAAAAACCGAGCTCATTCTTTAATTTGTAGCTGTATTCGAGGAGGAAAGCTTCCAGAAAGATTATACATTATTCAAGAATAATAAACTAAAAACTTTGACAACTTGTTCAAAAGTGAGTAACTTTTGCAATTTGGCGTTTGCATAGTGGGTGAGATCATGACATAGTCTAATACTTCATACATAAAATTCAGCCAATTATAAAAAATCGTGCAACACAGATATTTCTGTAAATTTACATCACAAATATTTTCGACTCATAAGAAGATGGTGTTTATGCAGAAAACTGCAGTAGATTATATAAATTAGAAATAAGTGATAAAGCAAAATGACCAAGCAAAAGAATGATAAAGATATGATAAAAATAATAAAAATCTGAACAATTTAGAGATAATTTTTATAATAATAATTCTCAGTATTGGTTTTATAATTATTTTATTATTATTATTATGTATTTTTAAAATTTACATTCTGCTTAAGTAGGGTACTCTTCATAGAGAATTTCAGAAAAAGATTTCATTACGCGGCAGCAAAAGAGGCGTACAATTTCAATAGTAGTTGGACAGTCCGCCACACAGAACAAAAGCGTAAGCATTTCAAAGTCAAAAAAGAAAAAAGTGAGAACATTTAACAAAAAGAAAAAGTAAGAAGAATGAAAAATAAAAGGAGTGAGAAGAATGAAGAAAAAAAAGGAGTAAGAAGAATGAAGAAAAAGAAAAGGAGTGAGAAGAATGAAGGAACAGAAAAGGAGTGAGAAGAATGAAGAAACAGAAAAGGAGTGAGAAGAATGAAAAAACAGAAAAGGAGTGAGAAGAATGAAGAAACAGAAAAGGAGTGAGAAGAATAAAAAAATAGAAAACGAGTGAGAAGAATGAGGAAACATAAAAAGGGTGAGAAGAATGAAGAAACAGAAACGAATACACTCGTGCAAGAGATCGGTTGCACGGTACGCCGACCTCCGCGACGAGAGGGAGAGTGGAGGGGAAAAGCGAAGATGAGACTTACCTTACGGCAAAACAAACCTACTCTGACTCCTGCTACATTGCTACAAGCATTGCTGATTTTTCTAGCAGTAGCTATTGGAAATTAGCACTCTAATACCACTTAGGAGTGCCAATTTACAAAAGTACTCTGACACAGGGGCACCACTAACATCCCGCTGAGAAGTGCAAGGTACTCTAACGAGGACATGAGCGGGCTTCCCTTATGGATCCCCCGAGGAGCGCTAAGTCGCCCAGATAGACAAGAAATATCCGTATCGATGCATGTCTATGGGAGGGGTACAGACGCCTGAACCTTTTTACCTGTTGTTTAAAGAAACACAACTCTTGAAGAGCGTGCAGAAAGAAACCAGAGGGCACACGATCCGCAGGCAGTAATACTATAGGCACAGACCAAGGACACCTACTGTACAGTAGTCCTTGGCACAGACTCAATAACAAATAACGCTCCTCGCTTGCTTATACCGGGCGTACCTGAAGGTTCGTCAGTCTAGTTGAAACGCTTTCTGAATCGTTGCTTGAGCTCAATAACTGGTGTCCCTAGGGTACGTTCTAGTAAAAATTGCAGGCACGAGTTATTTCCTTGTGTGTTTACCAAGTTTTAATTATGCATACTGGTCTTCATCAACTACACGACTAAGCAAATGCACGTATTAGAATTGGGTAGGCACTTTATTATCTGACAATTTTGTGAACTATACTCACCTAATTTTCTCGTATTGTACATTATTAAAGGCAAGACTACAACACAAAACGATCTTCAAGGTAGTTAAGAGACGAAATACTCACCTGAGGAGTGGAGTACGGGATTTTCTCATAGTGAGGCTCATCTCTGATCAGATGCAGTGTCTGGAAATGAACAAGACATTACATACATGAATAGGACTGAAGACACATTGTTACAAAATGTCATGAAAATAATAATAGATGAACGGATACTGATGCAGTGTTTTTCGAATTACGGTACAAAAAAGCCAAATTTTTATCGAATAGGAAGTATTTTGTCTGAAGCGAGTAAAATAGAAAAACTGATAAGAAATGAGCTGTCCAAATGATACAAAATCTTATTAAGTAATCAAGGCAACCAATGAAGACAGCAAGTTGCAAAAGGCAGTTTTAAATTAAGTGAAGTACGGTGCAACTGATGAATAACAATGTTAGAATTATCTATCATGATGACGAAGGCCCGCACAGCTATCGTTACCATGTAGAAACAAACTCTACAGGTAGGCAGAGAAGCTCGCAATTCATAGGTCTCGTGGAGAAAGCACTTAATTTAGTTTAAGGTCAGTCCCCTTAGTAAGAATCTTTAATCGAAAGGACCCCAATTATTTCATTAGAAAAGACTATTCCTTTCACAAGGTTCTAAATAAAATTAAGTGAAGGTTCAGATTCAAATTCTTTAGTGGATCAGTAAAATTAACTGCGTTTGTAGACGGACACTATCGACCGCTTCAATTTGGCCGGCTGGCCCTACACGCCGCTTCAATTTGGTAGAGTGACACTACAGGTCGCTTCATTTCGGTCAGCTGATGTACAGGGACGTTCTAATTCTGAAAGGTTCATGCTGCACTTTCTCGACAACAGCATTTGCAGAACTGGGTCATGTCAATACTGAAGATGAATAACAAAATACAGGTTGGCTTGGACGGTAAGTTGGAGGAAGCTGGTTAAATGTCATATTTCTTAGAGACATTAGAGACTGCCCCACCGTAGAAATGAGGCTCATTAGAAATACAACTCGTCATCGAAGCGTAAACAACAACATAAAAATGATACACGATCCTTGGTACCTCACCAAGAAATCGAACTGCATGTAGCACTGAAGCGCTTCCGCTTTTGCAATGAAATAAATGAAAGTGGATGTATCGAAGGTTTGTGAGTAAGATATGTACTGGGCAAACAAAACGTAACCAAGGCTTTCTACGGAAATAAATCAAGTTCCATGAATAGATTCCCATGCGCCAACGTATCCAATACAAAACATGTACGTATCGACTTCATACAACAACAATGAATTGAATAGACCATCCAGAATAACTGACTAAATATAATAAAATAACAGTAAATATCGCAATTTGGGTATCTCATTTGGAGCATGAATTTTAGGTGAGTAAAAAATTACAAAAGCAGAAGCTACAATTTGGAAAAAAAGTAAGCTATTCATGGAAAAAGTACTTCGACAGTTTAACTCGCAGAAACAAATAGCTCTTCGACCCAAACAGAAACAAAGACTCAGGGAGAATCTAAAACCCCAGATCTTTAGGGTCCGGATGCCGTATGCAGAGCACAGCTGCAGATCGAATGTCGCAGGGACCACAAGGCTGGCATGGAACTTTAAAGTCTCAGGCAACTGTTCGCCCCAGATGCTAATGGCAGCTCGGTCAATTTTAGGGTGTAAGGAAAAAAGCTCCTGAGCTTAGATTGCATCCCGCAATAAGCTGTTCAAATACCTAGGCATTAGGATTTTCAATATACTATACAAAGTGGACAATAATGATAATTTGAAAAAAAGCAAACATTAGTAACCCTTACGACGAGTTGGTTTAATTTTCTTACACAAACATATCTTCATAAGAATAATCTTCAGCGTATTCAAAGGATACAAAAAACTAAGCCATTTCCCGCTGCAAAGTTTTCTGCCTCTTTCGTAGAAATTTTCTGGTAAAAATTTCAGGCAACCACTGCCACGGAAGTCAGCAGTTCTGGAGACAAAAGTACATCCCTCAATTTGGAGCAGAGCGCTTCAAGAGCTCCCGAAATTCGTTGTTATAAGCAAGAAAACATGGAAGCGTCGGCCACGAAGCGTCTCTCCGACAACCGAGACGCGTTGCCGACAGCCTCCTAAATGTTGTCGAGTCGTGATAAGATCTCCAAGCGACACGTTTCCTTTGTGATGCCATTTTATTCGCGCGGATTTTCTTTTATCAATTTGCAACGCTCAACGGATGATATTCCGCAGTGAAGGGATAACTCGGTCCGATAAGGCCTGGTCCGATTTGAGACCAAATTTTCTAGCATTCGGGCAAATGGAAAGCGAGCTTATATCTTTGTGGCGTGCATCTAAATGCGAACTGAAATAAAAAATATCATCAAAGAAGTCGTTCTGGAACAAACAGAAAATAACTCGCCGTCACAATTTTGAAAACTTTGGGAGTAAAAAGTCAAGAAAAAATATTTCTTCTGTTTTGACAAGAACATATTTGCTTTTTTGCATCTGCTATGTTTATATTTTTCATTCATAATCAAGAAATATTTTTCATATTCCGATTGTCAAACTTGTTTTGAAGACATAAAATCTTACTGACTACAAAGTAAACTGTGGTTGGCTACTGCTTGAAAAACTGGCCTCGAAAGTTTACTGTTGAACTAGGAAAACGGAACATTGTAAGCTTGCAGCCCTGAAAATAAAACCGAAAGTGCTATCGTTGAAGTGCAATGGTCAAAAACTTGTCTTAACCAGCCGCCGCCTGATTCGCATTGCATCGTTCTTTACGCCGTACTTTGCTACACTCAGAAAAACAAAGCGTCGTCCGTTCCGAACCTTGTTCCACTCAACAACGGAGGAAACTTTTTCCAATTTGCAGTGAGCTTTTATTTGTGAATCGAGTAAACAATAAGAAACTCTGCGAGAAGTCAAGGTTGCAGGGGGCATTGGCCACAAAAAAAAACTTTACAAGAGTAACAGAACGCGTCCGGTAGTGACAAAGCAGGCACTTGGATCACTGCAAAACCGGGCTCTCAGTGCAATAATGGGAGTTCAAGGCTCGAGGAGAATACTTGCCTCTCAAGGCAATGCACATGAAGCTTGTTTTTCAAGGCCTAGCGTTGAAGAAATTTCCTTACTAATATAATAGACAAAAATTTCGAACAAACAGTCGCACAGACATTTGGAGGTACTGAACGAAGCTCACGTGATTTCTGTACAACACTGGCTCATAAAAAGAATGAAATGCCCTCTCTATAATATTCCTCTAATATAATCTAATGCCCTTTCTAATATCTAAAACAGGAAATACATTAAAAAAATCTTCATCTGAAATTATTTCGTAAATAAAAATTAGGAGATAATTTTTTAACCTAGATTACTGGGGAGCATAGAACGTAGCTGCAATTTTAAAAAGGAAAAAAAATGTTTTCACGATTGATGATTTCAAGAGATAGTCCAATACTGTAGCAGAGCCTATGGCTGCGACAGAAACGAAACAGCTATTGGAGGAAACGAGAACGGACTGGGAACGGTCATTTGAAGGAATTTCAGTCTCTCTCTAAAAAATTTGACACATCAAGGGGGCAAAAATATGCAGACAAGGAAAACAGAACAAAATCTCAAATATGATGGACCTTGTGTCAATCGGAGAAAAAAATATTGTACGTTTGCTAGGAAAAGTATGGCATGTTCAAGTTCGACATTAAGTGTGACGGTAAACTTTTGTCTTCCTATACTGAACAATGTTCCAACTAATTAGTTGAGATAGTCATTTTATAAATCCACTGAAAGAATAGGCTTTTATATGGTTTTTCTATTTCACTACTTTTTACTGACTAAGAACAATTTAAAGCTCACAATTTTTCAGCCCCCATTTCAGAATGGAACTGAAGTTGCATTCATTTTATTAAATACTGAAGCATCCGCTCTAGTGTTTGATCATAAGATATAAAAGTTTACGAGATGGTCCTGATCAATTTGAACCAAATTCTGCAGTTGGAAGCGCCAAATATCTATTCCACAAACCGCTTTATTCGTGTACCCTACGATCCTACTCGTTATAAATTAATGGACGTTCAAAACTCATAATTTCGGATATTTGGCAGCCGTACGAGAAAAATGTTTAAATATTTACACTTAATTCTTTGCATTTATGTCAAAAGAATTTATAATTGAAACAAGGAACCATGCTCTTATTTCCTTGCAGTGAAAAATATAGATCTGATTGGCAAAACAATCTGAGTCAGTGCAATAAATTCTTGTAACATCCTGAAAAGGAACGCCCTCTTTTATTTACCAAATCACGAGGAAGTTCCGCCCGAGTAACGAGCTGAGTAAAATGTAAGGCATAATTATGTCGAGTCTGAGGGTATAATGCAGGGAGAGGCGTAACCTCCGTGAAGGAGATGGCACAAGTTGCTGTTATATTATGCATGATGGCCTCCAAGCGACCATCATGGTCGCAAAACGTCCCCAAATGGACACAAGTTTCGAGCTCACAAGCTTCATTGGCAGACCTGGCGCGCAACTGTTCCGTTATCACCCAGATCTCGCACCTCGAGCGTCTTTCTCAAGTTCTAATAATATATTTTCAAAGAACCTAGCGGCGTGAAAAGTCGTGTTTGAAAACGTGTATCACGAAGTTTTATTGATTATTAGCTGTCTTCGTAAAACATTCAAATGGTAAGCACGAAGTGTGAAGTTTTCTCCTCCTAATGGTAGTATCCAATTGTAAGATAAGTTTAATTCATCATATGTAACATTTAGAGATGAGAACTTTGTCACGCTTGAATTTTAAAAAAGATGGAAGATAATTTATGAAGAAAACCGAACAAATATAATATGAATATAAATTAGTTAAAAATAGAGCGCGAATGCCTGGGCTCGTAGTACTGCTACCTGAGCACAACCTTTGGAACACGGCAGTTATTGCCCTGCTTAGCACAATGAGGAAGTCCTGATCACTAGATGAAAAATAAATACTGGCGAATAAATAGCTTTCTTTTAAGACAAAAAAACGTGCAGTATAAAATACTGCAAAAATCTCATCCATAAAAACAAATTATGTATGAGTGTGCATGTACTTTATATAGCCTCCGTGCGTGAGGGACATTTTAGAAACACATTCGAATACTGCCAGAATACGAAGTGGAATGCCATACTCTGTTTACTCCATCATATCAGAAAGAGTCAAACCCTGTAAGGTAAATGACCCCTTGTTAGGTCTAAATGTTGTCTATCGCAACTCTGTTGAGAAAAATCTGACAATCCAGAGGCCGTACGCATGTCAGGAGACCATAGGCTCCTGTCTTATCAAACTCGTCACCCGTGAGAACGTCAATGACTTGCGCTCACGGAATTAGAATAGCCTTTTCAGGGCTCAAACAACGGCAAAATTTGGTAGTAAAATTTTTCTCAAATTATAGAACAACGAATAGGAATTACCACATAACCTGGGAAGCAATGAGAGAGTAATAGAAGATGCTATTTCAGAATAAAAGAGCGTTCAATGAACTGAAGTTTGTAAACCGGCAAATTTAGTAGGCATATTTCGGCAGGACAGCACACTCATGTACAGATAGCCATATCCGAACAACCCACTCACAAAGAATGGGTACAAAGGCGAGGAGACCATTTGAAGTTAGTTATTGTGTATCGACTTGCGAGGTTATTTTCAGCACCCGGTGAACTTGCTACCTGCTGAATAAACTGTCCAGATTATTTCATAACTAACCAGTTCCCGTGGAAATTCCACGATTTAGATTCGACTAATTTGAAATTATTATAAAGATGAACGTATTAAAGATTTACGACGAATTATTGTATTTTGAATGAATATTTTTTTATTAATGTATACAGAACTACCATTCTGTATCTTATCTACATATATCATTGACTATGTATCTCCATCTTGCTGTATGTGTGTGTGTCCGTCCCATCACTTCCTATCTATTACTGAAGAAAAATTACTGAACTGAAATCAGAACGGATATGCATGAATTACAAGCATTGTATTGTGGATACCAAAGACACCGGAGCACTATAAAACTCGCTATTTGTTCCGTTATTAACTTTCTTCTCTTACACGGCCATGTTATCGTCAGGTAAGATACAAAATAAAAGTTTTGTATATATTCAAGAAAAATATTCTGATTCTGATAGTACCACGGGTAAAACTGAAAAATGCATTTTATTTCATATATCCTTAATTTCATCACTTTTAAACCAAGAATTTTCAACGGGTACTATCTGGGCCATGTTATCATCATCTAATCTAATACTAAGAATGACCGTCGGGTGTTTATTTATTTATTTATTTATATGTTTCGTGTCACACTCTTAAGAATAGATTGGAAGAAATTAGCACTAGCGGTCTTGGTTTTAGTTCACTGGTAAATTAATGCACTGAATTTCGCTGTACAAGTGCACTATAATAAGTCACTTTAAAAAAAAATTAGAGAGATCCAGAATCTTATATACTCTAGTCCGTATTGTGGATACCGAGTTCGGCGGGGTATTGCATATTACAATATACATACACAAGCTCGCAGTTGCTTTCAGTAATGCTGAATTTCTGTATCTAGGAGAAGGCACGAATGGCTATAACTACTATTAAAGCTCAAAAATATTGTATTCTAAGTGTTTATTATACACTAATTTACCAAGCCGTCAAAAATGACGGCAGAGATTTTCTGATAATACCCGTGCCATCATAAATGATGGCAAATACTGTTGGAAACATATTAAATGAAATTACATATAAGAACGTAATGCAATATGTTTAGTTTTATACATATTTACAAAGGACAAACGTTTTAATTATTTCTTTAATGACAACATTCCCAGTGAAAACTAAGACACTTAGTTTTCTACTGCTACAATTCACTCTGCAATTCGCGTCATATTCGGGTACAATGTACCCGAATCATAGGGCAATACCCCGCCGAACTCTGTATCCACGATACGGACTCGAGTAAGTAAGGCTCTGGATCTCTCTAATTTTCTTGAAAGTGACACGAAACATGTAAATAAATAATTATATATATAAATATATATATATATATATATATATATATATATATATATATATATAAACACACGATGGTCATTCTTAGTATTAGACTAGATTTGCCATCATTTTTGATGGCACGGGTACACTAGTTAGATAAGATACAGAATGGTAGTTCTGTATACATTAATAAAAAATATTCATTCAAAATACAATAATTCGTCGTAAATCTTTAATACGTTCATCTTTATGATAATTTCAAATTAGCCGAATCTAAATCGTGGAATTTCCACGGGAGCTGTCTAGTCTAATGATAACATGGGCCAGATAGTACCCGTTGAAATTTCTTGGTTTAAAAGTGATGAAATTAAGGATCTATGAAATAAAATACATTTATCAGATTTACCCGTGGTACCATCAATATTAGAATATATTTCTTAAATATATATATATATATATATATATATATATATATATATATATACATACATACATATTTACAGAACTTTCATTTTGTATCTTACCTAACGATAACATGGCCTTGTAAGAGAAGAAAGTTAATAACGGAACAATTAGCGTGTTTTATAGTGATTTGATTCGGTGCCTTTGATATCCACAATACAATGCTTGTAATGCATGCATACCCGTTCTGATTTCAGTTCAATAATTTTTCTTCAGTAATGGATAGGAAGTAATGGGACAGACACACAGATACAGTAAGATGGAGATACAAGGTCGATTATATATGTAGATACTCCCACGGTACGCAGGGTGCTAGAAGGCAGTGCGCCTGGGGATAGCGAGTAGGAGGTACTGCGGGTGGCAGGTGTGTCCCGCCTGCGCGCCACCACCTCAGGTGGCAGGAAGTAATGGGACGGACACACACAGATACAGAGAGAGAGAGAGAGAGGGAGATACATAGTCGATTATACATGTAGATATGTTTCTGAATTTTTTTTGAAAAACGAACATGAGCGAACAAAATATTCATTCCTGTATGTATAAGGTCACTAAAAATAAATCGCTTTTTATGTTCCAAATTTGACAATCGTTAGCAAAATTTCTGCATCGTATTGAAACCTGTGATAAAAAATGGAATCTTTTAAAAAATAGCAAGCGTTCATTAGAGTGGTCGGATAGAAACGAAGTGGTGAAACAGTTCAAAAAACATATGCACTAAAAAAGTCTAGTGCTGTTTTATGAGACCTGGTACGTCAATTACAGCTGATGTGTACATCCATCAATAATTAGATGAGATGATGAGTCTACTTACAATCAAGGAACTGAGATTAGTCAACAGAGACAGATCAATTCAATCTGAAGAAGATGCAAAATTAGCCTTACATGATTTCATAACCCCTTGTTTCCAAGAATTCTTTCCTACCTACATAAATAAGTTACCTATATGATCAAAAAGTGTTGATCATGTAGGTACAGACTTCTATTAAACTACATTACTTTTTGTTTCAAATGATGTAAAAATAATTTCCTGCTCAAAATCGGACATTTCATTCTTACCGACCTGAACACTATAAAACCATTACGAATGTAATGGCTCGGCAGGTCGTCGAGCGTAAGCGATTTTCTGTCAGCGCCGCTCGATAGAGCTAACAGTAAACAACTGAACAAAATCTGTACTAAGAAATGAAATACAGTAAAAAAATTCAAGAAATGCACAATCGTACGTGCTTGAGGTCACTTTTATTACGTTAAAGGACCAATAGAAAAGAAACAAGAAATGAACAAAAGAGAAAAAAAGAGTAAGAGGAAGGAAGTCCAAAGAAGGTTGTAAAGGAGCTCGTTACTGATAGTTACGCAAATAATGTTAGCAGACGTAGTTGGAAGCGCTCAGAAAATTTCGTAGAGTGGAGTGGAAAACAAAGACGTCTGAACACGAGTTATGGAAGTGCACAGCCAGCGCAGTTCAGCGCACCAGCAGTTGCCACGAAGCCATTTTGTTGCCAGAGACAAGCGGACGCGGACCAGCTACGCTTGCATAATTGACACAAACTTCACAAAAGCCAATGACTAGGCTAATGTTGACATACACGCAGACTAAAGGCTTTCCCTAACACGCTTGCAAACATTTAATGCATTTCAAATAAATTACAAAGAGAAATTTCTGACGTCCACTGTTAGGCATACTGATGTGGATGAAATATTACTCGTGAACACGATGCAAAGAAATATTTTGGAAAATAAGAGTAAAAATTTACGTAATCAATACACACTGATGACGAATAACACCCTGTATTTAATACTAGAATTTTACTATGTGAGATGTAAAATACTGATTGGTATGAAGTTGATAAGGATTTTTAAAAATACGGGGAAAAAGTATCCATTTCCATAAACAGAAGCACACCAACCGTCAAAAATTGTCTCACATAACTCAAATGACGACAAGAAAGCTAAAACCCAATGTTAACCCTATAGCGACAAAAAGGACCATACGGTCCTGTTTTACGGTCTTTGGGAGAAATGTTCTAATAATTAAACAGCGAGCAATATGAGGTTGCTACTAGGTTTGAACGCGGAGGCATGTTACAGCGTCGTTCTTTTGACTGCCTGGCTC
Source organism: Trinorchestia longiramus (assembly GCA_006783055.1). Lineage (NCBI taxonomy): Eukaryota > Metazoa > Arthropoda > Malacostraca > Amphipoda > Talitridae > Trinorchestia > Trinorchestia longiramus. The sequence continues at coordinate 168,416 of VCRD01000022.1, forward strand.
TCAGCGTGCTTCATTGCATCAGTGTACAGACAGTCTTTGTGAGCTTAGACGTACAAACTAGAAAAAAATTGGTCGCTAAAGGGTAAAGGGAAGTACAACTACATTATAGATCAGGTTTTCTGTTAAAAGTACATAATACACTTGAATATGTGTATGATTTAGTGTCTCAAGAGTCCACAATAAACTAATAATGAGTTTACATTCACACAGTATACAATAAAGAGTTATGTTTTTTCTTTGGCAAATAGGTACAGGGGTTTGATCAAATTCACTCGACAACACTCTAATATAAAAAAATGTGTAGGCCAACATTCGATTTTAAAGCTGCTACATTGTTACAAGAAATTTACGCATGTTGAAAACTAAAATTGCAATGAAATATTTCCAAATTATTTGTATAAAACAAAAAACTGTCAGCCGCTACAGTAATGATGAAAATGGAAATCTGCTTCTCAGTCTTTGCGCCAACACTCCCAACAATACTTCAATTATATGGAGATTTAGCAATTGTGTTGACCAGAGATGGTACTTGATATTCAAATGCTTTTCCAGCAAATACATAACTTCTGTTAGTTCATATGGGTGCACGAACATTTTAGAATATGATGTGATTAGTAGCAATTTGCTAAACATTGAAAGGATTTTATCATAAACCACACAGAAATGTTAATCCGCAGCAATGATAATTTATCGGTGGTGACAAAATAGGTTCACTTAAACATCAAGATACAACGAGCCTCCTTCATTATGACGGAACAATTCCCGATTTTCACTTTCGCATAGTCTAGATCACAGGTTTCCTTTGTTGACCTCCACATATGAACCAGGCCGTTTGCAGGAAAAAAGTAAATAATACTTCATCGTCCTAAATAATATTCTTTTATGCCTCAACAGAGCAAGTTTTGTGACCATACCACCACATCTTTCGCCACGCAACAATGCACTCTGTCACAATTGTTTCATGAATTCGCAGCCTTCCCAGACATGAACCATGAGGAGGTTTTGTCGTACAGTGCGAGCCGAACCATTGTAATATAATTGAGAATTGAGTTTAGATACTAACTTTCCGCACTAGTTTTATTTTCTGCACAAAATTAGTAGTAATGTTTGGCTCTCTCCTCTCAGTTCATGTACTTTGTATCCATTATTTCCTTTTGCTGACGATATTTTGTTATTATTTGTACAAGCAGTCAAGCATTTTTTGTCATTTGGGTGTTTTCGTTGTTTGTAGTTTGATTAACATATCTAAAAACTTAAATCTCAAAAACACATTTAAATTTTTTTTGGATTAACGGATAATTTTTAGTTGTGCCCGAAGGTTACGTAGTGGAAAAGCTACACGTACAACATATCTACGTGAAAGAGCAGCCAATGCAATAGCCACTCGCTTCAAATATCTCTTAAATACCGAGTTCCCGAAATTGGCTATTCAAGACAAACTCTGTCAGCAAGTCGAACATTTTCAAGAGGAGCAAAGAAATTTTATGCGTGTCCAGTGTAGTTCAAACAAGAGTGTTAAACAGAAAAAGATTCTCCTCCATCGCACCTGCCGTGCGAGTATCAACAATCCATTGCCTTGTCAATGGTGGTAAAAAATGTGTTGTTATTCCAGGGAGGCTAGGAAATTATATTGTTAAACATGTTGAGATTTATACAATTAATTTTACTTCCTAATTTGCATTTTTACGTGTCGTAACCCTTTTTAAAAATTAACGATGTTTTATTTTCTGTTTACATGTTAAAAGAAATACAAGATCAACCTGATAAATAGCTTATCGAACGAAAAAACAATACACGATGCAATACACTACAATAAGTGATAATTTTAAAATTGCCTTCAACATTAAGCATGAGCGAGTAAATACTAAACTGTTCTGAGCATTAACTCTGAAGCATTACAGAAAGACAAGTTTCATGCAACGCTCACGCGAAGTGCATGATAGTTCCATTCTGTAGCAAGCCATTATTGCGACTCGAACTCAAAGCGTTAACTGAACACGACAGGCAGCCGACATCCCGGCACGCGACCATGTCATTTGCGCGCTCTCGCACCACGCACAGTGAGGGTAAGCTTTATTACTGGTGACCAGTGTCAAGCAGACACAGTAAGGGTAAGCTTTATTTCTGGTGACCAGTGTCAAGCAGACACAGTAAGGGTAAACTTTATTTCTGGTGACCAGTGTCAAGCAGGTAAAGTAAGGGTAAGCTTCATTACTAGGGACCAGTACTAGGCCTTTATTACTAGTTACAAGTGAAAAGAACGTCAAGGTAAGCTTCGCTATTACTTATCAATGGCATATTAAATAAGATCTTCAGCTCGACTTTCATCATTATCAATGCATAGCAGAAAGAATGCCAGATTTATTGCTCATCACCAAAAAAAAAGATAGGGCCAGCTTCACTTTAGGAAGAAACAAAAATAGTGAACTAAAGTAGCATTATGCGATACTAGAGGCAGGTAAATGTAGCAACGAATTATATTTACAACCTAAATGGTTGTGAAAACCGGGGAATATTTCTAGTATAATAATCAAACACAAGCAGTTTGACTGTCGTATCTGAGCCAAGCAAGGTTGAATTTCATCCCAACGAGTTTCCATCTTTTATCCCCCGAGCCAGTCTACAACAACGAAATAAGACGAATGTAATCGAGTACCTATCAAGATTTCATTACGTATACCGTGCGAGGTACTAAAATGGAGAGACAGAGTGACATGATCATTTCCACTATATTGCCCAATGAAGGCACAGCTTCAACATAAGCTGCCTATGCACCTCTGCTCACCATCATTTAAAGAAATTCATATTTTTCATTAAAAAATGCGAGCTCAGCATCCATTAGAGAAAATGTCATGGATAACTTTCAAATATTTTGCAAAGAAAACGTTACAAAAGAAATTTCACATTCGCATTGATTCAGGCTTAAACACGTACATAAACGTCTAGCAATAAGAGAGGCAAAATTAACCAACAGAATTCTGTGAAGAAGAGAACAATAAAATACTACCTTATCACCGTTACTTTATGTCCACACTGGTACTTTGCACGCGAACTCATTCACCGAATAAGACTACACACACACACACTGCGTTTGCGCCAAGTGCGTAGAAATAACACTAACTCAGAAACGTTGGAAGTAAGCGACGATACAGAACAAGGGGCGGCGGAGGGTGCAAGATCGGTGCCACTATCAGCAAGTCTGGCATTTAGGAGAGCCCGGCAGGTCAGTTTGGTGATTGTGTTTGGAGTGACACATCGATCGCAGCACTGGCGCGCCTTAGATTGATGGAGTCTGCGTGACCGACACTAGCTTATTGCTCAACCAACGTAATACTTTGCATTCCATAATGTTGTATCTCACGAACATATAAAATTAAGTTGAGAAATGAAACCTACGATTCAATCGTGCGTTTTAAATAGAAAAACTACAAATTTTACAAATATCTGTTTTTTTCAGGTGGCACCTGAAAAAAATAATTGAATCGTAGATTCAGAAACATGGCATTCCATTCAAAGAAATTTTTTACAACAAAGTTAAAATTTCCTTTAGTAAAACATTTCCCACGGTTGTTACACGTCATTATGCGTATTACGTTTAATTAGTCATATTGTACACCTACAAGTTTATGAATTAAATATTCAGTTGAGAGAAAATCGAAAAAAATTAGTCTACCATATAATTTTTAATCGAAGAGTGCATAGGAGAAATATTCTGAATACAACCGATATGGATGAAAAAGCGCCATGGGGGATTGATTTTCTACAGCGCTAAAAAATCGGCCTGGTTTTTGAACAAATGAGCTACAAACTCAGAAGTTTTCCTCCAGACTTCGCTAATCGTACGGTGTTTTACAGACAATTGGGAACTGGTGGCTAAGTCGTATGCTAAGTTTGAGTTCCGGTGTTGAGGGTCGTTTTTCATCATAGAAACAATAGTCCAAGAGAAAATCCCTTTCATTTATAATACAAAATAGTTCAGAGTAGAGCAGTTAACTTATAGTTCAGTAGAGAATTCATCTTGCTTCAGAATGCTTGATTTCAGTTACACGTACTCCAGGAACTCACAAATGAACAACTTTGCTTCATGGCCAGCTTCAACAAAGAATTTGAACTTGCTAATTGATGTGCGAAATATAGAAAAAAATATTGTGAAAAACCAAATAGCCAAAGAGGTGGATGAAATGTAGATGAAGAAATAGTAAAATTACTCTTTACTTACTTTTACAGTAGGTTTAAGAAGTAAAATTACTCAGCCTAGACTAGAAATAATAACCAACAAAAGACAAACTGTACACCAAAGGACCAGTAAAAACAAATGGCGGATGATCATTAGTCACCGCATAAATGAAACAAACAAAAACAACATTCAACACGGCTACAGAGAGAGCTTGAATGTAATCCACCATAGAACTCGCTTGAATACATGGAAAGCGACGGGCCCTTAAATCATGGCTGCACGATGAGGGGAAAGAAGCAACAACGCAGGCCAGAAATCAGAACAGCTCTCATAACTCAGTGGACGGTAAACAGTCAGATTAATAGCGGCCTAAAGAAGGTGGCTAGTGACACGCGTTCTTACGCACATGCACAGCCACATTATGAGCTTCTATGTATGCAATAGAACGGCACATCTAAGACAGTCATCAATGATGCATGCACAACGCAAAGACGTCAAAGCAATGAGCTACAAGTACATACAAATGGAAAACGAATTCATCATAAAAATATGTTGGTAAGAAATTTCAGTACGCACGACAGAAGTTCGAGTGCAGTAATGTATGACTAAGCTACGGCAAGCTGCATTAAAAATTAATCGTGTGATTAAACTTTGAATGGAATTAATAATACAATAGTTTTCATACTCAGCAATGCTTACGATAATGTAAAATTTAAATTTACTTTTTATGGAAGAGATAATATGAATTCAGTTCTATTGCCAAGATCACGGCACTTGAGTTTCAAATAACGGGGTTTCATGAACCGAAGTACTCCGTTCAGCAATAACATTTGAGGTAAAATATTCTATTTGCTGTAGCTTTATATTGCCACAATCGCCATTAAAAGGCAATTTCATTTGTTCACGCTAGATACGTGAGAATTAATTCCCTTTTCACTCTTGCAGCAGAAGGACAAGGGGGATAAGTGGGAGTCTTCTATTTTCTACCAGTTAAAAACGACTTAGCAACCCTCATACATCTCCACTCTTAAATCTCCATAGGCGTTAAATTGTAATACGTACATTCCACTGGTTTATTTCCTTATATCTGGAGGGAACACAATGTATTTACGTAAACTAAAATACTAAGAAAACTACGAGCCGACAAATCATCCTAAATTTAAATACACTGTATTTGGAGAGAATTAACACTCGAATGAAAACTAAAATAATATGGACGTGTCTTCGGTACGCAGACACGAGGAAGCCAAACAAATGAAATAAATGCAGATACCGAGCGGAAAATATTTATGTTACTAGTTACTGGTCATCTAATTTCGAGGATTGACGAGGAACTAAAAAAAGATAAACTACAATAAAATAATAATGATAAGTGTTTTAAAGCCATAAACTACTGGGTGACATTCATACATAGTAGAGTGAGAAAACATACAAAGAAGCTCGAGTTAAATGGTTCAAGACCGGATTTTTTCTAGATTCTGCGCAAAAATATAGGAAGAGACCGTTAAAAGGTGTCAGGGAGGGAGCGGTTCTCAGTATGCATGCTTGAGGTACCACAATCTAACGAGTTCGCCAGCAGCAGCCCGCCACTATTTCGAGCACGTTGCGGGCCACAATAAAGTTTATATTTTCCATTTAAACGATGACAGGGCGCGATGGAGTTATGTACCAGGCCCTGCAGAGTTGTGTGTGCAAGAGCGCGTTCTGGAAGTCAAATAGACTTAACATAGGACTGTTCCCTGCCTAGTAACTTTTGCAGTTTAACTTTCCACTTGTCTGGAGTCAAATCCTTTTTCTAACTGGCTTAACCTATACCAGAAACACCGCTGGGAAGACATGTATTCCTCACTAGAAACTTATTACCAGAGCAGGAGAAACTCAGTGAATGAAATCTTGGGTCCAATAATTGTAAACGAAAGCTACAAATAGAGAATGATGTACACCAGCTTGACAGTAAATGTAGTGTTTATCTATAATCCTTATGCAACAATTGAAATATTGGTAGTCATTACCGCAGACTTGATTCCCGATACCTTTTCATGCTCGTGCATGCAAGAGAGTAACGTATTAATAACACAATAGAAATTATTTGATACCATAACCTAATACAGAGCAGAGTTTCTAAAATTTTATGATTGACGAGACGTTTTAATTTATCTCCATGAAGAACATATTGAAATTTGGGGGCACGACTAACATTACTACAAAATAGACGAGGACACCATTTTTCCTCTTGTTCAGTAAACATCTTCGATTTAGAATCTTGCATTTTAGAAAACACGACCAGGTAATTCCACAACCCAAGTTACCAAAGGTCAAAAGGTCCAGAGAGGGGGAGAGGTACTCTTACCAGAGGGGCTGGCTACCGCCGTAGGCTTTTAATTCGTTCCATACAGCGAAGCTTTATGGGAATGAGTTACGCAGGCAGACTAGCTAAGGAATGACTTCAGATTTACGGTCGCTCGGATATTTTGAGAATATATGAGCGTACATTGCAGCAGGTAAAAGCAGAAGTGTAGTTGCAGAATGTTCAAACGAATTTTGTTGTGCAAAAACATATACAGTAACTGAAATTCAAGATTAAACATGAAAATATCAGATGCAGAAATTAAGAACACAGAACAATATGAGAGTACTTTAATTATTTTGAATTATTTAAAAATAATTCTAATAATTAAATAATTAAAAATAAATAAATATTTTCACTCATTTAAAAATTAGTGCTTAAAAACGAAACGAATGAAATAAAGCACCATTCAAATGGCGCTGCTATATGAATCTGGTTCATTTGAGTTATAAGTTTAGATGTCAAGAATTGAGAGACATTGTACCTGGTGGGACAAATGTCACTTTACACTTTTAAATACTATTAAAACAAAACCTAATAAAGCCACAAAAGTGGGTTACATATAAAAAAAGGGGAAATCATGGAGTTTTATAATTTTTCAAGAAAAGTTTCAATATTTGAATATGATATCCTTCTTCTTCGAAAAAGTACGGGCCAATTATTCTTGCACTTTTTATACCGCACTAGAAAGTAATCTTTTCAGTATGAAGTGTTTGTTCATGAATTATCCTAGGCTTAGGTGTGCTGAAAACCCTAGGAACTAGGATTTTCAGCACACCAGAATTGGCAGTTTTGTTTGTTTACGTACCTGCTGATATGGAAATGTGCCTCATCAGACATGATTAGGTGTGAGGTAAAGGTCTCATCATTTGCCAGATCCAGAAATGCACGAGCAAAGTCGTTTCTATTTTGATAGTTGGCATAATTTAACTCGTGGGTTAATTAAATTTTATATGGGTACGGTTGCAAGTCTTTTGTCAGGATGCGACGTAGTGATCTTCAAGAAATTCCTAGTTCACTGAAACGTTTCCTAGTCGATGTTCATGGCTCTTGTTGAATGCTGTTTAAAACACGCTGAATTGTATATGTATTTCGTACTGCTGTCGGTCTACCAGAGCGTTCCTTATCAGCTGTTGATCCGGATTCTCTGAAACTTGAAATCATTGTAATAATGCAATGTCTGGACGGACTTGTTCGTTGATTAAAGGTTGTCATGAAGTCCCTCTGCACCGCAACTAAGGATCCGTTATGTGTGAAATAACTTTTCACTATTCTTGTTCGCTGTTTTTTGATATATATCTTACCATTTTGGGGTTATTGATAATAGTGAAAAGTTTATGAGTAACAATATAAACCTTTAATCGGTTTAATAGATACGAAATAGAACTCCAAAATTTCCTCTTTCCTTTGATATGTAACCCATTTTTGTGGCTTTATTAGGTTTTGTTTTAATAGTATTTAAAAGTGTGAAGTGACTTTTGCCTCATCCGTTAGTTAATATCAAAGGCAGTCGAAGTACTTAGTATCGGGGAATCACATGTCAGGAGCTGTGAATGATTGAGCGGTACAGAGATAGAGTGTGTCGTAATTCGTGAAGACAAAATACAAGTTCTGGACAACACCCGCCTTTTCTACTGGCAGTTTGCACGCAACAGAGGCCGAGGGGAAATCAGAGAGGGGAGGGGGAGTGGAGCAAGGAGGGTGACGACGGGAAATGGGGAGGATGGTGGGAGCGGGAAAAGTGTCTGAAATTTAGAATCGAAGAACGGAATGAAAAATAATAGGACAGGAGAGCAGCAAGTAAAAAATTAGATGAAAGAATAATGAAATAAGCGAAAACGAGAAATGGGATAATAATCACAGGCCTCATGTACAAAGTGAATTGAGTGAGTACAGCAAAAAGTGAGCTAAGTAAAAAGTTCGTACGTATAGGATTTAGCAAAGAAAGAAGCCAACAATGAAACAATTGAGCAAATCAGTAGTAAAGAAAATTAATAATGGTTGTCTAGCAAAAAGCGAGCGAAGTAAAAAGTAAGAGAACACGCGTAAAAAGCCAAGCAAGATATGAATCGATTGCTATGTGACTAGAGTAGTAAATGAGCCGAAGAAGTGAGTTAAATTGGAAGTTTGCAGAGTAAAAAGTTCGCATATGCAAAACTAGGAAGTGAGTATATGTGAAACGAGGATATAATGTGATGGCAAGGGAAGTCATGTGTATCAACAAAAATAAGATAAATTAGAAATAGAATAAAATGTACTTGAAGCAAGGTAAATAAAATCTAATCATGGAAAGTGAAAGTAATAAGGAGAAAAATAAGGATATCATGTGACAATAAGCAGCTATAAAAAAGCATGCATGTACGAAAATAAAACACAAAATATCCTCTCACAGAATGAAAAAGATGAAAATAGCTCCCTCAGCATACTGAGAAACTGAAGAAAAATAAAATATAAAATAATTAGTGGGATGAACTTTTCGCCCCCTCATGCTCATTAGGTGGAAAGTAATGAAAAAAAGACTAATTTATCATAGAAATAACTAATGAAGTTTAGCTGGGGAAAGAGAACAATGAGTAAATTAAGAGATTAAACAACTGAACAACAGAGATTAGTTTGTAAACTACAGTAAACAGAGATTAGTTTGTGAAAAAACTCATAGTGGCAGATGATAAAATCTATAAACTCAGTTAGGCCATGTTGTCTATTGCCAAATAATTCCAGACCTAATACAGTCAACAGTTTTCCCAATGGTGAAACGTACAAACCCTCACTCAAGACCTAAAGCGTCCAGCTTCTCAGACCGTCGAATATTACGAATTTATAAATTAACACACAGTACATTTATTAGCAGTGCAGTATCGTTCATCTTGCCCCTCACAGAACTGAAAAAGGCGAAAAATTACACTACGTAACTAAATTTTTCCAGAAGCAACTACCTTTCCAAGACTCAGAGAAATCATACCTAGAACGTATGCCGCATCTTATGGCACGAAATCATTTCACAACTCCTACAGAATTTTAACAGACGTACGGCGATAGTATACAGTAGATCTGAAATCGTCGAGTGCAGCAACTAAGGATTGTAGTTTGTGGTTCAAACGTAAGAATGTGCGCTTCAGAAGTGGTCTGTATCGGAGTGCTCTTGCATGTCCCATTATCTTGGGTGCGGTGATAAGGGGACATCGCCCTCTTGTACCCGACGTTCCAGGTTTCAATTTCTTGGCTTCTTTTGCGAAGAAATGAAGGTTCGAACTACAGCCAATCACAACAAAGAGGAGAGGATGACAATGCCGCAGGTCGTAGTGACACTCGATGGCTCTTTTGAAAACTCGCACCACAACACAAAGGAAAAATGGACTTTGAAATAAGCACGAGAGAAGGCAAATGTCAAAACACGGGTATGAAGAAAGTCCAAATGTTTTATTCGAAAAATCAAAGTTGCTTACCAAGCAGTGTTTTAACCAGCAATTGTTCAACGGAAAAATCCTAAAACAGAAAATTGATGGGTTCCAAGATAGAAATCTACAGTGACGTTTCCAGTATATCAGTATTTCGCTTGAGAAATCACATGGAAAAATCTATTTGAAAAAAATTGCCGCCATTATACTGGATGCAATGACTTTCTTTTATGAATGAGCTTTTAAAAGCAGAGGATCATTGTATCTTATTCTCTCGTGTACAAGCTTAGGAAGAAAAGTTCAAAAACAGGAGCACAAAGGAGTATATTACAAATTTAGTAAGCTCAGGAATACAGCGTAACATACTGAATAATAAGATGTTAATGGAGTTTTCTCTTATAGTAATAATAGCTTCCAAAACTTCTTTTAACGTAAAACTCCTGGAATACAAGAGCATCAAAAACAAAATGGCTTTATGCATCTTGGAGTATTCCGAAAAACGTCGGTCAGTGGAACATTATTTACTCTATGCTTAAAGAAATGCTCGTACTTGTACTCTGAATTGAATAATAATAATAATTATGATTTGCTTGTGTACGCATTGTTTAACCTTGAGATAACAAAAAATGGCACTCCTTTATAAAGTATCAATGCTAGAAAAGAAAAAATATTTCTAGATCAACACGAGGTCAAAGACTTTTTCAGGATTTTGAGACGTAATTATTTCACCTGAACGTAAAAACATACTTTTCTAGCAAATAACGTATATATTGTAATACTTTATATTACCGCTCACTAAGATGTTGCTTGGAGCGCAATAGATCGCATTATTCGCAAAGTTCTGCAAATGAGCTCATAATTACGTAGCCCATAACGTGCTATTGGCATTCAAAAGCACTCGCGTTATGGATCTACATGATGCACTTCCTCTGAAGACACTTTAAGCAGAGCCTGAAAACTTCAATGTAATATTTGAATTACTAAGCAATAAATGAAAATTTTCGGTACTCACAACTGGGGAGTGTGTGATCTGCTCCCTGAGCAGCCGCTCCTCCGAGAGGCAGTAGCGCGCGTCGTGGGTGACGGCGTCCACAGGACCCTTCTCCACCTGGTGCTTGATGGCCTTGTACAGCAGGAATATGGCAGGCCCCGCCTCTTCCTGACCATGAATTAAGGGGGGTACCTTAGCGAAAAGCTTAAATGCATGGTACGACGAAACTAATCGCAAACATAGTTGGTAAAATTAGATTTAGAACACATTTTATTCTTGTCCTTTTTCCCATTTTTTCGAAATAAAGGCGGTTTCAGGGGTAAATAAGGTATTTTTTTGCATTTTCGACCCACATCGATCTCCTCTTACAGTTTTCATGCTAGAACATAAGTAAATAGTTTTGGAAAGAGAAAATTAATATCTACAAACAATCGTGCCTCTTTTTTTCCACTATAAGAATCACAACTCAAAAACCGTAAATCATGTTATTCACCATTTTCACTAAGATGCCTCCCTTAATAATAATTCAAGTCCGTACGCTCAATGCCAAACACATGCAAAAATGAATCAAATTACAAGTAAATTCGATAAATTTATAGTAGCTATAAAAAAAGGAACGCTTCACAAAAACTCAAGAATAACTCTCACGCCAACTTTCAATTACGTATAACTCAAGAAAAACCTATTATTATAGAGTAGACGACGATGTCAATGTACTTTTTTGAAGATTTCTAGCATATTCTCGAAAGCTGTCAGTTCGTACATATCTAGCATTAATTTCTCACTTTGAGGTAGGAGTACATGCACAGTGCTAGCCAGTTAGTGAGCATCTTCTCGACAACAGTTTCCGTCCGCCTGAGCATGAGCTGAGGGTGCTTGGTGGACACACTCTTGTCGATGAGGCGCAGGAGCAGCAGCCGCAGCACGTCAGTGAGGTACTCCATGCGTCCTGTTAGCGCCACCACTACGAGCGACGCAACGTTCACCCTGTGGTTCACAAGTAGAGATCATTAACGAAACATAAACGCAACGATATGCTTAAGGGACTCTGTTCGACATTCTACTATAACAGAGATATATATTTGGAAAGAAGGCTCAGTGGATGCAATATTGGAGGTCATGCTCCCATATGCCTGTAGTGCCTCGGAAATATCGTAATTAATTTAGAATGATCTTAGGTTCGATACAAAAATATTACTAAAATACAATATATTTTTGTATCGAACCTAAGATCATTCTAAATTAATTACGATATTTAAGAGGCTTTCCGAGGCACTACATGCCTACACAGAAAATTATTAAATGAAGAACAAGTTTAAAGAATAAGTTTACAGTCGCCATTAATTTAATATCCATTATTATAAAAAACTTGCATAATTTCGCTGACATCCTTTTAAAAAAACTGATCAGGTAACACTGATGAACTTGTTGGCTATACTTCGGTACGTAAGAACGTCCAACTAATTTTGTGTAACAAGAAAGACCGGTAAATTTTCTTGGAAAAATTCAAAAAGCTGCTCAAAATATCTTTTGTACAGCAGCGTTCTTTTAAAGTTTATTAAAATGAAAGAAAATACATATGCTGGACATAAAACGTACATGTATGCTAACATTATAAAAATATCAAGAAGTTAATAGATAGTTTGGGCGTACACGTGTGTAAAGGAGAGCTACCAAAATAATATGATGAGCTCTGACATGACTTCACACAACCATGTAGTCAGGCATGGGATCTTTAGTTGTGCTTTCCAAAACTAAGTCAAGCTCACGAAAGTGCTTGGTGATAACACAACAGTTAAAAAATACAGGCTGAGAATCACGTCTACTAAAGATATTAATTGCCTTTTAACACGTATCTCCTAACTGCTAAAGTAGGATTAAGAAGTGTGCGTGTGGGTGCTTGTATACTGTCTACTCCAGGTACACAGATACTGAGCAAGTTTATTATGAGAACTAACTATGAACGTCGATGTTTTGAAAAAAAACACGCATAAAGACACACTCTAAAACCTCATAATGAGAAGAATTATTTTTCTATGCCCAGTAATGATTACGAAAATGCTGTAGTTATTGATACGTATAAATACGAGTACCTACTAACAAAACCCATATTTGACGAAATTTGTAATAATGTTAAAACATAATTTGTTAAACATTCTTCAGGGTTATTTAATAAAATCCTTTTCTAATAAACACTATTTTGAAGTATTTATGTGGATTCGAATTCAAGCGGCAGGAATACGATTTCAAGAATAGCATCGGATGCAATCCATACCGAAGGACAGTAAAAGTAGCGCAATCACGCCATGTCCTCGTACGTTTTTTCAAAATTAATAAGCGGGAGAAATTTAAATTAGCTTCAGTATTTTACAATATTTCCATAAAAAGTTCCTGAGAACCGTTTCTAAGTAATTGAAGACTTTTGAGATTCTCACATCGAACTGAGAATCCGGTATAAAATTTGAATCTTTAACACCGAAGAATATGTACAAAAATTTAAAGAGTCTTTGTAGCCTCGAAGAACGTACTTGTCTCTGATATTGAAGGTTTTTTGTGCCTCAAGAGTCTCAATAAAGGCCAGCAGGAAATATCTATTGGCGATGAGCTGCTCGAATTGCACCATAGCGTTGTTCTCCCCCGGCGTTCGACAAGTGTTCATCTGGTACTGAAAAACACAAGTTTCTTTCATAAGACGAGTCTTGGCAACCACATACAAGAATGTTATCAAAGTTGACGATGGTTCCAATTTCAAAGAACACGATATAAAAATTGAAAGCAAATATCTGTAAAATAAAATTTCCGAACATTTGAATAGTTGCATTTTCTGACAGGCACACCCGTATGCAGTCATAAGGCCACTGCAGGCAGAGAACGCAATATCAGAATTAAAAATATCTTATACATTACAAAGTTGAGCTCGTCTAGTTACATGATAAATGGCTGAAACAAATTTAACACGTTTCCTGCGATGGGACCCACCGGTGGGTCACTTAGGTTAGGTTCTGTAATTTTTTCCAAGTCTTTCAGTGATTTGCACCGGCTAGGCAATCGCAGGAAACGTGTTAATCGTTGGCGAAAAATTTCTCCCAAAATTCAAAAACAAAAGTACATGAAACAAGTTTGGAGATTAAGTGTCTATTAGATTCAGAGAAAAGATGCAACATACATTTTAGGGAAAGTGGTTAATGAGCGCGATATATTAAAAATACCTTTGGATCATTGAGAACAGGGTGATCAGTCACTCCAGGGAAAAATACTTTCATGATGTATGTTCGCAGGTCGAGGTTAGGGATGCCTGAAGATTGCAGGTCTGCAGTCAAGTCTGTCATGTCAGTCTGCAGCTCAGCAAATGCTACAAGACCATCGTAAAACACAAGTTAAACTTTAAAAGCCTACACCTTCAAAAAGAAATATAAACTAATATAATATGGCAACACGTATTTAGTGAAATCAAGCGCCATAAAAAAAACCATGTTTTAATGCGAAAGTTGTTATTTGACATTATAAATTTTCTTGGAAGAGGAGAAGAAAACAAAGAGTTATGTATTACCGCCATTAGTAAAAACGTAGAGTAGAACGAGGTCAAATCCATTTCCACTTTTCGAACGTTGACATATTCATTTTTTGAAAAATGTTCAGCTCCATTAGTTTAAAAGCAATTCTTAGAGCAATGCATATGTGATTAGTATGACTTTGATCGTCGATTTATTTTTCAGTTCTAATGAGAGACAAAGCAAATTTCAGCATCCTCTTAAATGCTTAACTTCAAAGCGTATTTAACGGAACAATAAAAGTGGCTTAATGAACTCGGATTATACGCTACCTTGCTTGCACTCGGACCGAACGTTGGACTCGAGAGTATCCATTTGAATTTGAATCCTCTTATATTCACGCTCGGCTTGGTTGCTTTTCCGCCTGTACACAACCAAGATCACCATGGAAACCAGCACCAAAAACAGGCCTCCTGTCGCCATGCCACCAATTGCTTCCGGAGGAAACTGGTACTCCTTCACAAAAAAAACCGAGACAGTGAGAGAGATTAAACCCATTGTGCACAAGTAATATATGAAAGGTTTATCAAGCTTAGGTCAGCCACAGGAACTCAAAAATATTGTTAAGTATCCATAACTGTATCTCATATAAACAGTTCTAAAGTTTGCATATTAATTAACTAATAAGATAATTTTGTATCTACGCCAAATACTGAAACTACACACGTAAATTAATTACTCTACAATTCTTAACATTGTCAAAAATAAAATACGTTTATAGTAAAAATATAATAAAATTATCGACCTGTACACTAGCACATAACATGATTTTCAGCGTAACTTAAATTCATTCATTAAAAAATCCCCATATACTAGAGAATATTCATCAGAGCAATGCTCATGAGTATAAACCTGTTTACAATTATAACTCAATCCTCTGATACGCATTTCAGAAATTATTGATAGAGCTTAGCTTAATCTTGTTTACCAAAAAAAGGCAAGGAATACAAGCCACTAACCTTCATCATCTCGTACCGCAAGTCTCCGATAACATATCGGAGATTGCTGCCCACTCGCACCACTACCACAGGCAAGCCTGAATCTGTAGGACGACCGGTCTCGTCGGTCGGAGATGGTTGGGACTCGGGCGGGTCACACACGAGCTGCGTCAGAGCCAGTGACGTTACGTTGCAAGATTTTGTTCCGATGGTGACGTTTACATCAGTCTCGTCGCTTGCCAGATTCAGGTTTTCCCCCTGATGAATAACAAGAACTTGAAAATGAAACACACAAAGATAAATAAATTTCTTTGTAAATAACAGAGCTGAGACCACATTTCACTCTTTGAGTATGAGATAATTACACATTCACTCGAATAAAATATTGACTTTCTTCAAGGTTCCTTATTACGCAAAGAGAAAGAAGATTATGCAAAACATGCAAGCGCACTAAATAGAAACGAATTTAAGTGAAAGAAACGTACCTCGATGACAAGTGTGTCACCCTTGTAAAGCTTTATTCCGTTCGGAAATTTTCTATAGACGGGGTCGTGCACGTAAATAAGAGCGATAGGGACGGAAGGAGGCATCATGTGTCGTAAATTGCGAACAGACGCAACGTTGTCCATAATAAATCCAATATCCAACCTCAAGGAATTTCCAATTTCGGGAGACCTGGAAAACAAGATGGTGAAAAGCGAGGGAAAAAGAATGCAAGAAATGCACAAATGGTAAATCTACAATATCAAAAACCCACATAAATTACCCTCCCGTGTATTTATTTTATCAGTAAGGAAAGAAAAATATTTGAACTCATACCATTGAAATGTGGTCAACGCGTAAAAATCGTACCTCATGCTTCTGTTAATAGCACTGCTTTCTGCAGTATCATTTTCCCGATCAGAAAGCAAAGAGACATCTGAACTTCTACGGTCTCTGAGAAGAGCGAGCACAATATTGCGATCAACAGGAGGAGACGGACACTCCATGAGCGAGGCAGACACCACGCGACATGTGGAAGAGTTAAGGATCCTTCCGTGGAGCAGGATGGTGATTTGCGGAGATTGGACGGCGTCCAAGTAGGAGCCATGGACGGTGATGATTCGGCCGCCACTCCACGGACTCTTGAGAGGTTTGAGCTCGAGCACCCGAGGATCAGGGGTGTATGTGAAAGGGAGGGGAAGGATCCTCTGGGCATTGTCGATGGTGACCAAGAGCGTGCGAATACCGCGCTGAGAATGTGCTCGAGGGCCCTCGGGGTTGGGCGGTCCGGCTCGAGACGTGACACACACCAAGCGCTGCGACGATGATTGCGTCTTGTTGACTCTGCATGGAAGGTCATCCAACATAGCCGTGATGTTTGTTCCCACGTTCAGGTAGTGGCCGCTGATGGACAGAACAGTGCCACCTGACATCGGTCCTTGCCGAGGCCAAATGCTGTCCACTGTGATGTTCTATGGAGGAAACAACAGATGATCACTACGCACCACGTATTTGCTACAGAACATGAATCGAGTAGTAACAACAGAAGGCAATTAGAATTTTACGGTCGTTTCTAAGACGATAAAATATACAGAATGACAGATATACACGTGAATGCTCCTTGACAATTGAGCCGTTGCGTGCCACATGGGTAAAAATGCCAAAAACAAGTTACGAGTGATCGGTATACAAAGTATGTAAAAGGAAAATTCAAATAACATAATTCGTGCTGCGTATAAACAACGAACAGTATCGCTTAACTGACGAGATCAAAAAATCAATCTTGGTTCTGAGATTTCGGGACCACAGAAAATGGATGTTTTAGCTGGTGGCGTCTTCGCTCTTTTGTCACAGAGTGCCTCAATTGTTCAAATATAAGAACAGTGGATGTTTTTAATAATAAATTTCTTGCACATTGTTTTTCAGGCGCAAATTTTTTGAATTCAATTGATACTTTATATTAGATTGCATCATATTCATGAAACGATTTCAGCATCATTAGCAAAGGAAACATTCTCCCTCGGATCAAACTGATATACTTGCCAAAATAAGTGATGCTACAAAATATCTTTCCACAATATAATGTTAAGAAGTTATACCACAGCCTCACCGTGTATGAGAACTTGACAGACGACATGGTTTCTCCTGATGGACTGGAGACGTGAACCGGAAACTGTAAGTTAGCGTCCCTCAAATGTGGTGGAACGCGGCCCGTGCGACAAAGTATTTTTACTGACACTTCATAGCCTTTGACATCGCAAGGAACGTCTCCAATGAATACATTCCCAATTATATCGTCTTCTCGTAAGCCAAGGTTACTTCCCTCTATGGTGACCAGGGTGCCTCCTTCCATTGGCCCCGCAAGAGGGTGGATCTAAAAAATTAAAATAAAAATGTTGCAAGAAAAAGATGCCATACCATAACATTACTTTACAACTTTTCCACAATACAGATATATAAAATTAGACAAAAAAGAACTCATGTAAGAAGCAATAAAATTAAGAGCTTTTTAAAGTAGGAGCTTGTACACTTTTATTATCTGTGGATAAAAGATTTTAAAGGAACATTCGATAATGAGATGTTAAAGAATAAAAGTCCTTCAATTGTTTCAAAAAAGTTTTCAGTATACACTTGCAAAATAATATCAGAAGATAATGAAGGATAAGTGTATATACTGATCTACATTTGAAACACCATTTTCATGACCTTAAAGCAAGACAACAGGGATTCGCATTTATATTTTAGAGAGTATATCATGTTTAGGGTAGTTCAACTCCCTGCTAAAACTATGTAGATTTTACGCACAATGTGTAACATGCAGTTTATATCATTATTCAGAGAAAAATGAAACAAAAGATATAATACCGAAAATAGCAAGGGTTCAATAAATTTCAGGAAGGCTAAAAAGTGAAATAAGCTACTAAACACGAAATATTGAATTATTGTCATCCTTATTCACGGAAAGAAGTGATACGCGAGAGGGCAAATTTTCTGAATTATAAATAAAAGCAATACCATAAACTTCGAAATTTGTAAACAGAATTCCCTACGCTTAAAATTTGAGAACATGTTAGATATAATGTTCTTGCATTGTTAACAGAAAAACAAAAATACTCCCACAGGAATTAACATCACAAATAAATATAGAGTTCAAGGTGACTCCTTTTCTTGAAATAAAAAAATTGGTTATTCGCAAATGAAATGAAAAAATGTGATAAAAACCTTTGGCCAAAAAAGTAAAGTGAGAGCAACCAAAGCGTTTCAAAAAATGACGGAGACATTAAATAGAAAGAAGCAATGCGAACCTCAGAGACTTGCGAATTTTACTTCTAAGCGACTTTAAGGAGCCACCGAGGGGAAATTTCTTTGCCTTGAATCGCTGAGTAACTGATTAAAGGATAAAACATTGGTCGTGTCAACCGCAGAACTGTACCAATTCGAAGAAAGTTGCGTTTGGCAAGTCCTTCTAAAATGAAAGCTAAACAAGTTACCATTTATAGCTTTTCGAGTCCTAATGAAAAGCAAACAAAAAGGGTTCTTCATACACAGACCAGAGCAATTCGAGGCCTTTAGCACGACAAACTCATCCACTGTCCGAAGGCAACACAATCAGCGAGCTCAAAAAGCGACAATTGGGATTGTGTTGACAACAAACTAACAAACTTCAAGTAATGTAGAAAAAAAGTAAATCTGAACACTGTTGTTATGGGAGGTGAACGACACAACTCAATTTAAGAATATTGTCGTAAGTCAACTGTTTCCCACCAAAAAATCGAGAAAATACATAAGTCCAAATACAACAATACGAAAATACATCAAAAAGACAATAAAACTGAGCAAAGTTAGTAAAACAGAGAAAGTAAAACAATAAAGCTGCGGACTTATCTTCGAGATAAGAAAAAGGAAAATACAGCCAACGTTGGGCAGCCTTTTGCAGTGAACTCCTCACGGAGCCCTCAGCCCCTCCCAAGCTTCTTTATCATGAACCCTCGGGAACTCAAAGTTGCAGGCGCTTTCAGGTCTCCAGATTAGGCCTTGGCCAATCTTTGGTCACCCTAAAATATTGGCTCTCTCAACTCAAAAAAGGCTATGGGCACCAAAAATATAAAGTCTACCTGCACTGCTATAAAATGGTAAGAAGTGTGTGAGTAGTAAATTACAACGCCTCACTGAATTCCATGAGAGTGAGCAAAAGCAATAATGGATAGCCTAACACTAAGGGAACTTCTTCATTGCAGTATTGCCAACTTTTGGTCGATCGAAAGCAACCGAATGAAAGAAGAGAAAAGTTTGGTAAAGGCAGCGAGTAGTTAGAGGGTCTTGTAGAGGAGACCGAGGGTGCATAGCAATCGCCTCGTACAAAAAGAAGCTGGAAATTTCGTTGCTCTCTGCGAGCGTATCACGATGCATGAAGCAGCGTATTAATTTATTAACATTGGTTTCACAAACATGAGATCTCAAGACTCGGGATTCTCATCTCACATGACAGAAAACCGTTATCATACTTATGTTAAAACTTTGATTTCACGAATATAACAGAACTACTTGAGATTTCCTTTTGTGGCCAGCCAATTTCTAAGTTAGCTACAACGAAAAAGTACGAGTATACTTGAACGGGTCAAGAATGTACCCATACAATTACCTCATATCGAGACGATTTTAGCATGATTCGGAAATCGAATATTTCGGTTATCCACCATATTACTTGAAACATTCTGATAAACACATACCGATTGATATATCCAAAGTCACATGAAGTGCAGTGTTCTCAAGCACGACTTCACAAAATTATGATATAGTCAAGGTTACGCCAAACCGAGATTGTGGGTGTTCAGAAAGTGAGAGTGAGTAGAAACAAGAATAGAAGTTATTTATGGCTGAGCATAAAAAAGCCGTATGACCAGTAGAACGAACGAACATGAAGTAAATAAAAACAAGATAAATACTTTAACAACAGGAACAGGATACTTGAACTCATTAACCGAGTCTCAAAAGACATCATAAGGTCAAAATAAAAATTTACGAACAATTTTGCTGCATTCTTAATTTACGACCCAGCTGTATTATTAATGGGTTACTTAAGCGTCAATATTTATTGCTTTCTTTCACTGAATACAATACGAAAGACATTTAATTTATGAGCGAATTTATTCCGCTACGTCCAGTAAAAATTTAAAGAGCAAATAAGAAATAAAAATAAACATGGACGAAAGACAACGTAAAAAGGCATATGGTCGCTTATCAAATTATAAGCAGAACATAAAATCAAGTAAATTACAATGAAGAACTACCGTACCAAGTTTTTAATTGAAACTACTGTTCACCGCAGTGGGCAGTTCGGGACAATTGAAGAGAACGCAAAGTTCTTCTGACAAGCTGGAGAGTCACGACTTCAGCAGTCCGTTCTTCCACAGATTACACGGACATAGGATCCAAGAGAACGATCAGCTGATGAACGGGAAAAAGTTTTCACTTGTCTTGGAAGTGAGTATAAAACCAGATGAATCAAACGTAGCATGAACGTTCGTAGATGAAAATCAAACCGATTCATGAAAATGGAAGACCGAATTCAACGATAAATGGAAAAGCCCATGCTATCAAAGGTGAGCCATGACTAGCAAAACATGAAAATACCATTATGACATAACACTGGACAATAGCTGGAACAATTAAAAATAATATTAAAAAACAATACGAACGATCAAAATTTTGTGCAAAATCGAATGCAAAAGTGCTCATGATTACAAGAAACTCATTACGAAAACGTATATCCACATTTAAAAAAACGAATGCGTCACAGTTTTACACGGCAAAAAGTTTTACTTAGAAACTGCTCTACTGGAGGACTAATCTATTTACTGCGGTACTTGTGCCAACAACAAGCTACGGAATGAACTCACTCTGAGGGTTTCACTTCAACTCTAGTGAAAAACAAGATCCTGAAGCTACTTTCGAGACGTTACGTCTAGCATGTGAACGTCGTTATATCAGACGCCTCATTAAGAACTACACACAAGAGTTATGTATATATCTTAATATCCTCTATGAACTGTTGACATAATATTTGTATAGAAAGCAAACAGTAGTTTGAAAACTACTTTATAATTTGGCGCTTTTTTGCATATCTGCATTTCATAATCTATTAAACAACAAGAATTTTGAATTTTGAAACTTAAACTTACAAAAAGTATATGAACTTGCAACGAACAAGCAATAGTTCGAAAAGAAATTGTGAAACGAGCAAAAAAATCACTCGAACCAAGCTTTTTTGGCTGTTGATTTCTTGCGGTTGAAATGTATACGTGAGATAGCACACTAGCTTTCAATTGAAACTTATTTTATTAAATAGTCCTAGCAAGGATAGCAGAAGTTACGTGATGCAAATATGAGAGATCTGAGAAAGCCTTGTAAGCAAGACACATGACAGAAGACTTCGCTACGGGAGTTCAGGTACTCATGCTTCTTTAACGTACATACTTCGAATGTACTGCAGAGGCAATTAACTTAGATTCGCATTGTGACCAACAAAGCTCAGATCAGGAAGAAGAGAGACATGTACATACATCAAGCATATGGGGCATCTCATTCAATGAACCAGTAGAAGTTCAGTAAATAAATCTTTTTTTCATAATATGACCCATATAAATTTAACAGTGCAAATTTCACTTATTTTTAAATGAGTCAAGCTGCTAAAGTTCTTTATTTTATGCTTAACTATTAAGGAGCCTTCAACATAAGGAGAATAAAAAGTTATATTTCAGCACCTCAAAAATTAAAAATTCAACTAGACAACAAAACGGTCATCGCATTTGTTTAAATCCTAAAGGAGAAAAAACTTTAACCCTTTAGCGACCAAGTGGACTATTCGGTCGCCTTTCACGGTCTTTGGGAGAATTGTTCTAATAATTAAACAGTGAGCAATATGAGGTTGCTACTAGGTTTGAACGCTTCGGCATGTTACAGCGTCGTTCTTTTGGCTGCCTGGCTCTCAGCATGCTTCATTGCATCAGTGTACAGACTTTGTGAGCTTAAATGTAGAAACTAGAAAAACAAATTGGTCGTTAAAGGGTTAAAGCCAACCACGAAGGACCGAAAAAATTCTTTCTTTTTGATGGAATACAAAAAATGAACCTAAATATTTGTATTCAGGACTAGCGCATCTTGATCTGCTATCTGCATCACCAGCTTGGTCGACTGGTGAGCGAATCTGCTTGCGAGCGGAAAGACCCGGGTTCGAATCCCGCTGCCGACATGGTTGACGCGGCTAGAAATACGGCATGGGACTTGGGTAAACAACCGAATAATTATCGAAGTAATTATCCGACCCAAGAATGGGCCAGAAGGTTCGTTCCTATAGCCTCATTCTATTCTATTCTATACATAATTTATTTTGGAATAATAATACCTGGATAAGTTAATATTTAAATCTTTTAACTGATGTAAATTAAAACGGGAATTTCATTGATTTCTACTTAGAAATGCTCATTCGTTAAATCATAATATTACTTTGATAATTAATGGTTCAAAACATACTATTTACTATCAAACGATTTTATGAGCTACTATTTTTTCCACAGTTTTAAAACTTAGGTTCGTTCTTAAATGTAGCGTCGATAAATAAAAAAATACCGTACGATAATAAATTGTTAAGTTAAAGAGAATACTTACCATAATAGTAACATTGTAAATGATCAGTCGTAAATTATGCTACAGGAAAAATTAGTAAAGTTACAGTATTAGTTGAGACAATATTCAGTTTGATATACACAAGCCAACATAGGGGTGCCATTGAATACATTTAAGAGTTCGCCGGATATCCTTCTTGAGTACAAATTAAGCTGTATGGAGAATGAACAAAGCCGTAACAGGAGCTAGTTCATGTTAGTACTGCATTTAAGTTCAAATTAAGCATGACGGTCTTGGGAGTACGGGAGAGCTAGAGCGGCACTCGAGGAATTTCCAGAGCATTCGCTCAAGTTCTAATGAGGCTCCTGAACTATTTGTTGTTGGATGCAAGAGAATTAAGAGGCTTCCTACAAGTCTCGGCACAATAAACTAATACTAGACTTCGATACGCGTTCAAGTGCATGAAGAAGCAGTGAGCAGTGGCCATTAATTTAAATATGTTCTAATGGAACTATAACTTAGTTCAGTCTGAGTCAGTTCACAAGTCGACTTTTTCACCCTAAGAACCAGCAATAGTTTCCATTCAATAATAAAGAAAATCTTAGTAATATAAGAGAAGAAGAAATGAAAGTTCTTTCGCACATGAATAGAAGTGACGGAAAAAAGATCTTGCGTACTAAATTTATCATGAAAAATATACTTGCATGTAGAAAAATAATTATGAGAGAATTGTTCACAAATTAAAAAAACAATTCCTATCATAATACGAAAAATTGTTAGCAAGAATATGTTTAATGAAACATAAGTTAGATGTGAAACACATGATTCCTTCAGTTTGTTGCTCGAGCTCCGAGGTTTGCTGGACTGGATCAATACCAACAGTTGGGTGTTGATGCTTTCACACGAGAGTACAGTGCGTACATAATAAAAAGAACGGTGCAAATACCGCTCCCATGAAAGTATCTGCACTAACTTCCACAAAAATCGCTAAAATATACTTGAAGAGATAAAAATGTTGCATGTGTAGTAGAGCTGATTTTTTGGACATAGTGGAACGGGTACATGGCGTGCACTAGAGTTGAAAAAAAATCCTGTATTTTAACTCGAAGTAATTACAAATAATTACCCGTACTTTCCGATATTAGCCAATATATACATTATGAACTTGAGTGATTTAAGACCTTTCAAATATAATTTAGTAACAATTTGAAGCATAGGAACAACAGTAATTTTCGTTACTGGACTCGATTCTAGAATGTGCTCTAAAAAGAATGCAACCCAAGTTTCAAAAATACAATAAAGCCTAAGAACAAATTAAAACATTGAATAAGTGATTATTAATTATCAGTTTTGAAGAACACTTGTCACACTACAAGGATACTTGTGTCAATGCAATTTGAAATTTAAACTTCTGTGTGAAGCAGGTGGTAGAACACAGTTTTATCTTTTAAACTAAAATGAGTACGATAATTAAAAATGACCGTCAGAATGAGGTACGGAATTAGTATCCGGGAAGTAAGAAGACTAGAAAATTGTCTCGCTCACCATATCAATTCTGGGAGACGGACACGCTCCAGGAGGAGACACGGGCAGGTCCTCGTGATGAGGACTGAGGAGCGGTCGCGCTGCAGCGGGGCACTCGGCAGCGAAGTTGCAGGCGCCGCCGCACCACGAGCAGCGGTAGCGCGCAGGCCTCGTCACGCACAACGAGCAGTCGGCGTGGCCGCGGTGGGCTCCCAACACCCCGCACTTGTACAGCGTCAGAGAGCGGCGGCCGATCTCGTGGTCACGATTCCACACGAGTTTAAGAGTCGCCTTGTATTCGGCGACAGAAGCTTGGTAGTGGTACACGGCAGTCTCGCAGACAATGAGCCCTTCAGTGTCAGCAGATTCCTTTGCAGACACCAGCATTGTAGCTCCTTCAATATTGACCACACACTGAAAGCCCAGCTGACCAGCCCTCGGCGTAGGCAAGTTACGGACTGCGAGGTACAACTCTGTTGGAGCGTTGTCTGCAGCAAGTAAGTCTTCGCTCCTCCTCATAAAGTGAGGACACGAGTTTAAACCGTGAGACGACAACTTCGCCGGGTTCTGTAACAACAATTATTGAAGGTAAAAATGAGGCTTTTATTTTATTGAGTATACGAAAAGTTATTGTACAACAATAAGCGTAGTTAAATTCCCGTAAACCTGGAAACAGAAAATAAGGAAATATCTGAGGCTACTTGCCTGTTCTCCCGAAACGACCGTTTTGAGACACGTGGAACTGTTGTGAGTGCACGTGTTCTCGTAGACGCACCAGTTGCAGGCCCACGCGCTGCGCACGCAGGACCCGCACGTCGAGTGGCGACTGCAGTCGTAGAACGCAAAATTCCTCGATACAAAATCTTGGTTGGTTTCGCTGGAGCGGACGGCGAGTGGCACGAGCGTGTGGTCGGTGCGGGGCGGGATTGAGGGCCGGTCCCGGAGAGCGGGAGCGGGACAAGTGAGGCCCGAGCTAGTGACTGTGGCGTCAGCAGGGGGTGCATTGCCCCACATACACTGGTACTTCGCTCCAGTCGGAAGTGCCGGCAACGTGCGGATGGTCAATTGTATCAACTGGAACAGTAAAAATGAAAAACACTCATTAGAAATTGACGTGAAGTGATCATCAGAAAAATTACTTACAATTCGGGGAATAATATAGACCTGTAAGAAAGATTACCGTGGTGTTCGAGTGTTCATTACGATACGATGCAATGAGCCCTTGAAACGAATTGGATTTTCAAATTAGCCTCATTGAAAGTCATAGCTGCAAAGAAAGGAAGAAGTAAAGAAAATTTAATGAACGTGCTCCGACTTTGACGTACTCCGGCGTTCAGAAAACTAGCCCGACACACAAGAAGGAATCTCCAGGGTGCGGCAACATAACTTCCTTTTTTCAAATCGCTTCGCTCTGAAAAAATGAAGTTATATTACTGCACCCTGAAGTATGCCGAATCTAGAGTCGTTTAAAGTCGAATGATTTTTTGAGTAGGTATAAATTTACCGACCCCTATCCTCTCAACTCCAATTCATACATTACAGTTCAAATACAAAGGCTCATGATAATATTTGCAACTTGGTCTCGAAGCGCCACAGCCATGCCTTCTAAAACAATATTTAGTAAATTTTCGGTCGTGCAGTATTTCACGTCGATGATATGATACTTAGCTGAGTTTTCAAAAGTATGACCTTTGTTCATCAAATTGACAATACTTAATTATCTTACTTTCTAAATTATGCATATTTTACTTTTTGCAGGCCACAGTGCATAAAAATCTAATTGTATGAATGTATCGTATCACAAGGATGACACTTTTTTCTTCTACATGCTATAGTACAGTGAAGTCGATTTTATAAAAAGGTGAATCATGAACCCTACATCTTAACTTCCCATGGCAAATCGAATTGGTATCAGTTTTTCGGATACAAAAAGATACGAGTATTATCTGTGGTACGTAATTTTAGTCTCTGATATAAACCATGTTAATTAGAATGTTCATTGGATTAAAAAATATCTAGTTAGTAAGAGGAGAGTACACTGCAATCAATACGTTTCAGGGTGCACATTACCAGTGTTGTCTACTAAAATGAATAATACATCATTATGAGCAGCTGAGCTAGCAGGTAGATGGGCGAACTTTATTTCCAATAAACACGCTAATGAGAAGGTGGTCATGCAATTTTGATCAGAAGCTGCTCCGCAGTCGCCTCCTAACGAGCCATTATTTATGGATGATCTCGTCAAGGAAGAGCTTCTCAGAAAACCGGAAAACAAATTACCGGCCTCTCTTCAGAATAAGTTACGACATTGAATCTCACCATTCTTGAAAAACAATTACATTTTTAAATTTCTAACATCAGTCACATAATTGACTTATGACGGCTTGAAAAATCCATTAAAAGTAAACATCAGCTATAAATAACATAATTAAATTGCTAACCTAGCCTCGGGAACATCAAATTTACATAAAAAATCGATTTCGTGTTTTCACCCTGTATCGAAGTGAATGAAGAAAGAAAAACAACGCAAGAGTAGACATAATCTGAGGTAAGAGATCATTCCTGAAAGTCGGTTGCTCTCATTTAAGCGAAACTAAATTATAATTGTATTGAATGTAAACCATATGTTTCATGGAAATCAGAAGTACCACCAAACAACGTCATTTGATAGACTATTAACTGCACTATCTGATTGAGTAAAAATTTTGTTCAAGTGCTACAAACGTGTTTGTTTCTTCATAAACTTCCGGAAAAATAGTTTTCAAAAGAGGCGAGATACCATAAACGGGATGTTTAGAAGTTATCTCTACAATAACTATTAGTTTTCACAATAGGTGAAAATTATTGTTGAAAATTTTGAACCATTTATTTCATGGAAATGCTCATTATAGCAAATTATTTAGCAAAGCTTCTTTTCAAAGCGGACAAGATAGAGACCGTTGTTACTAATAAGCTACTTTTTATCTCTACAGAGCCTGAAGAGTTAAATCCCACTCAATAGGCCGGAACGCAATAATGTAACCAGCCATTGTTAAGTACCTGCTGCTAGATAAATGTTTCTTTAATACAATTCCAAGAGCAGTTTCAATATTTAAAAGAAGAGGAAGTCAGCTGTTGAGAACTCAAATCAGCTTGCTGTCTTTTTGCGGTTCTACTAATTAGCTAATGCTGAATCAGCAGCAGAGACACGAGCTCAAAAATGGGGATGGCCTGACCCAGACAAACATTAGAGCGAACGCTGCCTTGTCCGGCTTAGACGAGGTCACTCCACAAGAGTGGACAGGTAGCAAAGAAGAGGGTACAAAGCTAGATTTAGGGCAGCTCTCGACATCACGTAATAAGAACATTAACGACGAAAAGAGTTGCTCTAGTCTAGGGAACGTTCATGGGGAATGGAGAGCAAGGAGCTGCCGGCGTGGGGCTGATGACAACTGCTTTCCTTACAAGGAAATATAAGCTCTTGTGTGATAGACGTTCTCAGAGGAAAAAACTCTCCGAATTTTTTATTCGGAATTCATGATTGATATTTACAAAACATATACATAAAAGGTAAGGGGAAAACACTCACGGTAGCTTCTGTGTTAATGGGAAGACCCTCAGGATCAATCGCTTCGAAGTCGATGCACTGCTGACCAGACCTGAAGTTGAGCCAGCGAGGTGACGAGAAGCCTGCATTTTCACAAGCAGAAGCTACTGTACACCTGGGAAAAAAGACAAGAGAGTATAAAATCATGCGAGTTGGATTTGCATAGCATGATTTCTATCGTATCGTTAAGGCCGATTGAGAACTCGAGCTCAGCAGAGTATACAAATACAATCCCGTTAATTCTCCCGGGGACCGTTACAGAAGTGCCGAAGGATAATTCTCATTAGTGAACTCTCCCGATGAGTGAGAAAGTAATGAATCAATTGTTCTATAGAAAGATCAGTTACTTTTAATAACACGTGGTTTAACTACGGTAGCTGCTCAAAAGAACATCTGAACAGTACAATGATACATCAGAATGATACGATCCATAACTATTTGCTAAACCAAACTCAAAACAGCTTTCTACAAGTATAACAGATTTTGTGGTTAGCAGCTAGGGACATAATTGAGGAGCACTAATTCCCATGGCACGCTGAGGAGAACAGGTTGTAACAGTATATCTCCTCGATTTGGACTCTGAAACTCTATATATGCCCCCAAGCAGCGGATGTCCACAAGATACGCTTGAGGATTTTCCACTTCAGCGCATTCCCTGGCGATCCAAATGAGCACCATCGTATTAAGTTCAACTGCCCGAAACAGAGAATGAAACGATTTTTAACTACATTTTGAACCTAATAAAAATATTTATATCTAATGAAATAGTTTTAAGGGGAGGCATATAACAATGTATGTTATATGCCTCCACTTATAACATGGCATATAACAAGATTTACTGAACGATGTATTTGTACGCTACTAAGCCTCACAAAGATAAAAATACAAAGAATGAAATCAAATCGCAGCCGTCAGAGAAATGTGAACTTCTCAAACAAATTGCGATACTCTCGCCAGCCGAATAATACTGGGCTCTCATCATGTCGAGTCTAGGAACAATTATCATGGCTCTCACTAAATGGTCCGTGGTGGCGAGCTTTAAGCCTTCAATAAGCCACGAGGAGATAGATTGCTCTCATTAAAGACATGGATTTTCTTGCTAGAAATCCTGCTGAAAAGTACGGATAATGAGAGACTGAGGGCATTGTCAAAATACGGGAGTAAGAATATATACTGAAGAGGCATAAAAAAGAAATGAGAGCAGTCTTACGCAGCATCGAATTTTTGCACGAGTTAAAACATATTTGAAACCTATTTGTGAAATATAGGCTTTGTTTTTGTTATATTGAAAATGTAAGCAAGTGTAATTTTATCCTTTCTGATAGTCAAGTTGAAAGACATATCAAATGTTAATGCACTTAATTTAATTTCAGCGCATTTTCAATTTTAGAGCGAACAACTTACTTGGAACACCTAATAGTTTGTTACCTTGGGCTTAGAGGATTTCAGCATTTTTGAGGGCACAGCAAAGAAAAAGGCCATCATATAATACATTGTTTAACTTATGCAATAAAATTTGACTCAGCTTTTCTTGGTATAACAGGACAAACTCAAGATTTTTGCTCGAGGCTGAAACACGAAGGCGCTAAAAGTTACATCTTAATGCTTTTAAATTTACAATTAGAATTTACGGTTCGGCATCAGGCTGAAATACTTAAAATTAAAAAGTATTTTTTCAAGTAAAACAAGCTAGAGCTTGAAGCTAGGTGCAATATTTTTCACCTTAGGTAACATCATCACCAAAGGCACAAAGTAACTTCGTTATTCGTGAAACTGGTTTGATGTCGTTCAAGAAAGCATAGAAAACGGAATAGAAAACTGCATTCTCGGGATTAAGGTCAGTAACTTGTATACGGTTTACGAACCATCGACTTAGATGGAGTGAAATCCTTTATATCAGTGAATTTTTTATATTTCAGTTACATAAGAAATCATATAGAAATGGCTGAGGAGCCGGTAATAAAAGGGAATTTATGAGCGAAGCAAATACATTTGTGTGACGAGTGCAGACGACAAAAAATTTTGATGTATCCCCCGAAAAAATTGGAGACCTTTCAATTTCATGCGAAATCGTCACAAATGAATTCCTCACCTTTTAAGCATTTGAATGATTACTTTAATGCCATTAGAAAAATGAAAAACAACTGATAACCGATGAAGCAAACATTCTCCATTCCAAGACTTCTCAAAATATGTATAAAACAATCGATTTAAAATTAAGGTTTTGTAATGCCAGTGTACTTGAAGTTTCACTGAACTTAATGAATCAAATTTACATTTTAAGTCAAACAAAAATATTTGCAATAAATTTAATTCAAAGCTCCGAATAGCATGTCGCTTTTTTAATGTTTCAAACCTTGAGTTCATACGCAACACTTGAGCTACAATAAACGAGCATAGGTATAAAACAGTTCATCAATACCAGTTGAAAATATTTTGGCATTGTTTGGCAATCAGCACTACAAAATATAATTTAAAATATCATTGATATTTTAGGAAATAATCACTTTTCCAAAAGAAGGTAACGGAAACTTTGAACACAAAAGCTTGCCTACCCTCAGCCCTACACACTAAAAAACTTAGTCAACATGATACTGAATATCATGTACACAATCCATGAATATTCTAGAATCGGGGCTTCTTAAACCAAAGTTATCCGTTAGAATTGAGATAACGGTGACGTAATCATCCCGCGTCAAAAGCCTAGGACACATTTTTTTAAGTTCCACATACATATTGAGAGTTTACTAGAGAATTTGACAGTTTCACATACATTTTGTAACATCAATTTAGGAAAGAAGATGCGAGTAAAAGAACGATACAGAACTAATGCTCGACAACACTGACATGAATCAACCCATGAGTATTCCACAAAATTTTGCTTATTAGGAGCAGCATTCCATTAGCTAACCACGACTGTGAAGTACATATGTCCTAGGCGTAAAACTTACGTCAGGTCACGTAATGACTCCCAGTCAGCGCAGGCAAGCGTATAATAGAACAAGCTGTTATCTCGTAATGCTGATGTACTCTTCAGTTGATAATTAGTTATTGATTAAAATTTATCTGTGAGTGGTAACTACTTAATTCTTGGATTTCAATGCTGACGATTGAACTTAGTATTTGGGGTTTGTCTGAATCTCGGGATTCACTTGCCCTCAAACATTCAAGGGTTTTGTGTCACGGTGTCCAGTATATAAATAGTTATGCACTTCACCGAAAACAACTGGTATGAAATCGTAATTATATGTTCAAAGCTAAACTATAAAAACGTAATATATGAATTGAATAATATCAATGGTTTACTTTTTGCCAAGTTTAACCAAAAAGAGAAGAGCAAAGACAATCTCTTTTAATCGTCATTATAATAATAATAAAAATGATACGGTTAAGAGCGGTCGTCCTTGCTTTTCTCTTTTTGCTTAATATATGAAATCATGTAATTCCTTTCCAAACACATTACTTTGAAAATACTTTAATATTTTAATATAAATGGCGAGAGAACTTGATGCCACGCTTTCGATACGCGTTAAGATTTGTAACATCAATTCTTATAGCTGCTGCAATCTTGAAGGTAATTACTTAGTTGAATTATTATTATGCTTAGGGTTTAACGACCCTTTTACTCAATTTAGGCAATCATCCCAGTGAAAATTTAGACTCTGTAGTCCCAGAAAGGAGCAAACTTGTAGTGTCTTGTTTTCATAGTCCGACACGCTAACAATAACTGTTAAGAAATGAGAGATAAAATACTAAATACAAAACAAACAGGGGCATTCTTGCAAGAGGTCGGTTGCACGGCATGACAGCCTGACAGGAAAAATATGGATTCCTTAATTACAAAACTAATCCCCAACAGCCTACTGCAACAAGTGTTGCTGATTCTGCGCTGGGGGAACTACTGTGAGCCCTAGTTGCTAAGGTTCAATGACTAACACAGGCAGTATTAGGACACCTCTCAGATTAAGGCTCAGGATTACTATAATACACAGTAACCGAGGAGCGCTAAGTACTCAAAAGACCCTAAAGGACAACCTTCCTTTAGTATACCTCCATGGAGGTAGTGTTCATTCTAATAGAAATTCTTAGCTCTATTAACATGTTGAATTTGCATTTTCAACTCCAAATGCTCTAAAATAAATGAAAAATGAGATATTTTACAGGGAAAACTTGAGATACACTATCGTCGATCTGGGTTTAATTTTATTGGGCTCTTTCGCACAGCGCTTCCACAGTGCGGTCGAAACGTGTTGAGGTCCGAACTCCCTGGACTCGCTGCAGTCTTATGGATGCAGCGAATTACAGGTATTGATTATGGCTGGGTCAGGGTGCATTGCTTCAGAGGGAGCCAATAACGGAGCTTTTAGTCGTCCTCATAAAGGAAGCTAGCAATTAAATCTAAGGCCCCAGTACGCTCGTAAAACGCGTTAGGTGACGAGCGTGTCCTACTACGGCTAGCGGAATTGGTCACCAAGACAGTCGCAACACACAAGCCATGAGTGAGTCTAGATGTCATAATGAAGTATCTCCATTCTAGAAACATGAAGGCGTTAAAATAATGGTTTGCTTATTCGACGTAGTAATAAGACTGAATTGAGTTCTACGCAATATTTAAAGTACTCTCATGTATAGGTTCATCATAAAATACAGGAGTATTACCTAGAAATAGATCGAGAATCTTGGCTTCGTGGATGCTCCCTTACAGGTATGAATCCTTGACTTCTACAAGTTAGGTGCTTCTTCTTTGAAAGAACAGCAAGTCATGCTGCAGTTTAAATTTGTAATAGCAGTACGGCTTAATCTATTACCCAATGCCACGAAGTGCATCCAATTCTATGTTGAAATCCATTAAAAATGTAGCATGAAGCATGATATAATGTAGAACAATACGAAACATGGTACAGAACTGAAGCATTTTCAGGAGTCAAAATTGACATAGCTATAAAACAAATGTCAGAGGATCATTGCAGTAAGTACGTGATTACAAAATTGCCTCGAAAAGGAAGAGGGCTGAAGGTTTTAAGATTTATGACATTTTATGCCACACCGGGAACTCAAATTGAGAAGGACGACTCGATTTCCATTAACTCTCCCCTGAACTCGTTATGCATTTCCTATGAGGCTATTACCCTGCTATACAGAGCCAAAGCATAATCTAGATATTAAAGTATCAGCCAGCCCGAGGGATCAGAAAGCCCGGAAAGTAATCTTAGCATTAGAAAGCGAACAAGCCCAACTGAAAAGGAGGTCTCGGTGTAATCCTTTTGAAGCGCACAGTTTCGATGACCGAACCCTTCCAGGCCCAGGCTTCAAGGGTGAAGGTAGGAGCTAAATGGATTAACCCAACTGACTACCTCAGACACAGTGACAAGATGTGTTGAAATTTTCACGTCGTTGTACAACGTCACAACACATAAAAGTGAAGAACAGAATGAAAAAATGTACGAGGACAGTTTAAGCAACGTCCGTAAAATATAATTCAGGTTAAAATTCCTATTAAATAATATGTGCACAGAGTACATACCGAACGCAACACGGAAAATAACACTATGATCAAATTCAATACATACATTCTATGGGAAAAAAATTAAAAAATTCTAGAACATTTTATGAAAGATCAATATTATTCAAAGCATCTAAAAATTTACATGAAGGAACCTGGAGGAATGAGAAATAATAAAGATATAAAGGAGATAATGTTGACACAGAATTCATATGTACGATCCAAAATTAGCCAGGTGACAAAATTTTAAAACAGCACAAGTTGTCGTAGTTAAAGCAAAATAAACAAATTAAAATTGTAGAAATTCATGTTCAATCGCGAATGCTTGTCTCATAGCGTTACTAATTTACGAATGGAAAATTATTTATTGCAATGAAACTCGTATCTAATTACTTATAGCGAATAAACTGCTTGAAAGGTATTGTGAATACCAGACAAAGCACTTGACTGGAGTATGTATTACTTCAATTGGATTTAAGATAAAAAAAACTCAGAAAATCGGTCTCTAGCAGTCATGTTTTAACCCTTTCGATCTTATTGGGACATAAATGACCAAACAGAGAGCAAAAGCCAGACCGAAAGGGTTTAGATCAAACCTGAAATATAGCGAAAGATAAAAACAGAAAAACTCGCTGTCATTAAAGGTTGTTGTACAATTATCGATAAATATTTCGTTTTCACAAAGAAATCGTAGTAGATCGCTTTCTTTGAGAATCTCGCTAGGGCTTAGTCGGGTCACGGAGAGTTGGCGCCGTCAAATCCCGTCATTTTTTGTGGTCATCACTCTGGAAGGTGTCGCTGGAGACTTATTATTAGGTGAGAGCGTGTATGAACGCACGCATATGAGGGACGCAGGCCCACTCTCTAGCGATACCTACGTGTGAAATTATCGACAAAGTGTCACGGCGTTAGCATCAACCACGTTGGGCGTCACGCACATGGCCCATAACGTCACGTTCAAATTGAATACGAACATCAAATCAGACAGGAGATATTGAAAAGCTAATGAAAACGCTGTTAAATCACTCGTGCTCTGTGTTACGAGGGCGGTGGATTCTACTGTATGTTAAGTACACGAAATCCAAAGTTCTCTTGAATAGCAACCACAATCTGAACAGCTGAATTTTGAAAATTCATTTAAAAGTTCAACGCTAAGTGTTGGTAAGTGAAGGTTCAACTCTGCAGAATTGCCTCTAAGCAACTTGAATGTCGACATAATTACACTTTGCTTCTTAAATTCGACTTTTTATGCACGCTTCTTCCGCTAATTAACTACTACAAATCAACTATAGGAAAAAATATATTTCTTCCTGTTCAGACATTCTGCATCAAGCAGAATTATGTCATGACTAAGTGTCTTGGGAATCAACGCTAGTGAAAAATGAACTATTTCCTATAAAAAAACTGACATTAGCTATAATAAATGCAATACTCAAATAAATTGTTAAAATTAATCACAATATTTAGCATCGCCTACGTGAAGTCTGTTTCTCCCTGAGTTCATAATCGTCTTCAATGTAAAAGTTTTAACAGTGACACTACGAACATCAAAATAAATAATAAAGTAGTCAGAGACAATTAATCAGATTTTGCTGCAAGACGTAGCTTGTACGAAGTGGCAACCTTCTCCTCGAGCATAAAGAATGAAAGTAAAAAAATGAATCATTAGATAAAAATATCAACGATATCCACAACAGACTCGCGCAACTCACATAACTAATTCTACAAGGGGTGTCTATCACATACTACTTACAACAGAAGCTTAACAATCTTACCTACAGTAAAGCAGCGTTTTAAGCATCATGGAAGCATACTCTCATGCAGCGAAACCAAAATTCGAAAGTGATGTTTGAGTTTTGAGGTTAAGAATAAGTAAACCAGGAAGTATTCACGGACATTGAGAATTATAAAGTAGGTAAAATAAGTTTTAACTCTTTCTTGACAAACTTCTCCGTATAGTTTTCAGAGCTTACAAATGAACAATGATTTTTATCAAGATCCCAAGATATATTTGACTTAGCAGCAGAATTTCTGAAAGACAGTTCAAGGTACTAAAAAGTGTAGCAACCAATTGAGAAAAGATCTCCAATTATAAGGTCAGAAACCTCTATACCATGCAGCCATATCAATTACCAGAAACTTTCTCCAGATGATATTTTATCGGATTACAGCACACTTGAGTAGGCAGGTCGTTCATCCCTTGAAAGACGCTGCAACAGGACATGAGGCGCAGAGAGCTTGTCAAGTAGGTACACTTTGAAAAGCGACCAGGTGCCAATCACGGGAGAAATGTGTCAGCAGCAAGGTACCATTAGAGAGAGAAGCGCCGGGTAATGACTAGACCACGCTGGCCAGGTGACCGGTAGCGGTGTTGTCAGCTGTCAGGTTAGTAATGCGATGAAGATGTCGGCCACTAAGCTGGATCGATACTCCCACACGCACCACAGCGCTACCAGTCACTCTATCTGCAGCCCCTCAGTACCACGGACATGCGAGGAACACGGGCATTACTCGAAGTTCTT
This sequence comes from Trinorchestia longiramus, assembly GCA_006783055.1. Lineage (NCBI taxonomy): Eukaryota > Metazoa > Arthropoda > Malacostraca > Amphipoda > Talitridae > Trinorchestia > Trinorchestia longiramus. The sequence goes on from VCRD01000022.1 coordinate 204,561, forward strand.
GTAACTCTGAGAGCCACTGTTCCTTGTCGTGCTGGTAAACCTTTGGCAAGCTATACAGGACAATGCTCTAAATGAGCAGAATTAGAATAATGCCATACCACGAAAGTGCCTTAGGTCATTTTAATCGCAAATAAACTTATCGGAGTTACTACACTTGATATACAGGGTGTTCCTAAAGTCTTGGGCACATTTGAAGTCCCCATATCTACTTGACTATGATACCAATGGTAGTAGGATAAAAGTTGTGCAATTTTAAAGCTAATTACATTAAGTTTTTTGTGAGGTTATTGATTTATTTATTTATTTTCAGACCCATTAATGGCGTTCACTCAACCAGAAAAGGCGTTTTGTGTGCTTGAATTTGCAAAAACTGAATCATGGACTGTTGTTCAACGTGCATTTAGCAGAAAATTCGGAAAGGAGCCACCAGAGAGGAAGTCCATAGTGAGATGGCATGGTAAATTCATAACGGATGGGTGCTTATGCCCAGCTAAAAGAACGGGACATTGGCAATGCAATGCTGGGACGCGTTTGGCAAGAATTTGACTATCGGCTTGACGTGTGTCGTGTGACCAATGGGGCTCACATTGAACATCTTTGAATATTCCATGTAAAAATTGAGATTACAAGCTTTCTGAATGTACCAGATGCGTTTTTATATGCTTAATATTTTCCGAGATATTCAATGTCAAAATGTGCCCAAGACTTTTGGAACACCCTGTAGAACGAGCGTTGCCAATTCTGTACGAGTTCCACCATCAGTACAATTAGGTAGTGTTGACCAAGTTTCGGTCGAATTTGAAAGCCAATATTGAAAGAGAAATTAAAAAATAAATTGTAGTACATTCATGTCACAAAAAAGTTCAGTTGATTCGAATTCGGATATGCCATACTACTGTAAGATTTAGTTCCAAGGGATGGCTTTCCTCACAAATCATGGCACGTCAACTCTCAGACAAATAATGAGAGAAATGCAATGTAAATTAACAAAAATGTTTTTGTTTTTCGCCGAGTATGGATTTTTAACACATTCCGTAAAATAGATCTATGACTTCCATGATTAAGTTTCGGTAGAACTTGAAGAAACAAGCGAAACTAAGATACACGAAAAAAAGATACACTGAATGTCAACACTGAACAACTTAGAGGCCGCTAAGTGCATGTCGCGCCCAGTGTCAGGTGTTGCTGATGGAGTTTTCTATCACTCAGCGTTGAAGGGACGGATTTTAAAGACAGGTCAGCCTCTCCGATGTTGCAGCATCCGTACTTTGAGCACCTTTCAATGGGCAGATTGCTTCCATTGTGGCAATTTCTACATAATAGGAAAATTGCGTGAGTTCGAGGCTATTAGGACGCTTTCATTAAATTTAACCGCTGTAAACAATTTAACAGACGATTTGCGATGCCATTAGTGCCGCATGGAAGTATTTTAACCCGGCGGAAATGTCACTTTAGAGCTGCTCTAGAATGGACGACCCTGCCTTTCTAAGATGCCTCCGGCCAAGCTCTGAAAAGAACTCAGAAAAACGATGGAAACTGAAACAGTATTAGTTTTTGAGGCAGCTTTAATCACAATGAGCTATGTTAATGAATCAGGGTTTAATTTTCAGCTGGAGAGGAAATGAGACTACATGGTTTTTTATGAAGCCATTGAGTTTGAGATACGAGTCTTCAATTATTACCATCAGAAAATGATACAAATGAAGATACATTTACAACAAATTCTGACCGGCAGAAGTTTCTCATCTTAACTAATTGCTGGGTATTCAAAAACACAAGGTAGCGCAGATGAGACAGGACAAAGTGGAAAATGCCTGCAATTTCATGAACGTTGCACGCAGGTTTCGGCTGAACGTTTCCTGAACTCCCAAACATTCGGTAAGAAAATCACACCGCAGGTAAATTTCTTAGAAGAAGGAATCCCCGGTCAAAACGGTTCTGCTGCATCAGCAAAGCTACGATTCAGGAATCAGCGCTAGGAAGTGTAAGCGAGAAGCCTCCGTCGAGCAACAAAAACCTGGAAGCGGACGCCGCGGTTCCCTCCCCGCCGGGTATGGAAATGCACATCGAGCACAAGTTTGAGGAAAATTTCAGGTCTCCGCACGGAAGAATTGAGCTCAACTGGGTTCCCTAACTTTATTATTAAAGCTTGTAGCGTGCTTCCTGCAAACGTTGATCGGTGCGAGAGCGACAGCAGCTCCCACAACACAAGTTACAAAGTTACAAGAATTCAGCTAGCGACAAGATTGTGTTAGAGACGGAAGCTAAGACAGGAGGCACAGTTCAGCAGCAATGCAATGGACGAATGCAGTTAAGCTTCAATTTCACACTGAGATGAAACTTGCAACCAATATGCTGTATGTAAATGGAATAATTCGTATACACTATTTTCTTCTAACTGCAGAAGAACAACATTGCAAATTAATTAGAAAATGTTACTAAAGATGAGTTTAATAACCAACAATAATTCTAAAGACGCACTTCAGGTAATTTAATTGAAAACAATAAAATGAATTTCAATTTATAATGAAGGAACTGGATCAAAAGAGTTTAAGATTTAAAGACGAAGTTCAAGTAATTACAAACAAAGAATAAGCAACAGTAAACACGGAAAAAGGCGAATTAATATTGTGCTTCTCCTCATATTTTAATGATTTTAGGTTGAGAATCGAGGCTTGACTGTCCGTTTTGAATACACATAAACCTTGTTATTTTTATCATCATTATTTACATTATTCACGACTTGTAGTGCTTTTTAAAGCATTTCTTCATATTTGTCAGCACTGCCCCGTTATTTCGCAATTTTTATTAACGTTTTCCTGCATATATAAACTTTTCATATGTTAAATTATGACTTTACTTGCGACAAATAACGAGGCTCGACTGTATTACACTAATCCTTTACCATCGCTTTTGTTGTTAATTCTCTTAACGAGCATCACGATCTGAATTCCATTCGTAACAGAGGTTTATGCTTCGTGGCTGAGAGCGACGAGACTTTATATTGAGTTTGAAGGTAAACACATATGGATGAGCGAAATTTTTCTGAGTAAATTTCCTTTAATACTTCAAACATAAAGACATCATAAAGAAGGTTTGAAATTCGCTTTCGTCGGGAAAGTTACCGTCACTAATACGGATAATTTAAATATTAAACAATGAGGCAAAAATAAGGGAAATTAGTGGTTTAAATAGTATTATAAATCATGAATTAAGGAAGGAATTTATAGGTACTCGTAAATAAAATGTACAGCCATGAGAAATCAATCTTTTGACAAAAAAATGGTTCCGGATGAGCCAACTCCAGTGACACCCATAGCAGCTCTCTGAGCGCCCCGACTACCAATCCGTCTCCCTTTCCACTCATCTATTTCCTGCTTGAGTTTTCTTTCAGATTTCCACAGATGTCACTTAATTGCATCGTGTCAAGAAGAACTTTTATAAGTTTTCCCCTGTAGCGACGAGAGGGAGGGCACCTATAAAAACTCTCTGCGGGAATTGATGAAAGATCTTTACTAGTCTGAACACGAGTAGAGCCGCTGTGTCTGTGCTGAGACAGTTGGAGGCTGTGCCAACTGTCGAGTTTTGACGTACAACGGAAAGAACACCTGAATAAACAAGGGTCAAAAACGAGGTATGCTGTGCAAGCTCATTTTTACGGACACGTCAAAATTTGGACCGAAAATTGATTACAAAACTGATGTTGCGAACATGGAACGAGGGAAAAAACATATTCTTGGAGCATATTTCTTCAGTGTTTTTGAAGGAAATGTATTTGGCTCACTTAAAATAGTTGTTGCATCATTAAATCACATTACGTGATTCAAAATACTAATCAACTGAAATTCTTAAGTGGCGTCCTGGGAAACCACTAATATGGGAAAAACACCGAATGCAATGAAAGTGCAACGAGTGACGAAAAAGACAAGCTCTGTATTATTAAAAAGGTCTATAATTACCATCATGAATCTTTGCTAATATATTACATTTGCATTATATTATTAATATTATTATATACAAGTGTATATAATACGGCTAGGACTTGTAAATTTGTTGAATATTGATTATCGCTTGATTGAACATTTAAGGGTATCCAAGCAAGTCGATTTTTCGCTTCGCCCCGCCACTTTAGTTGCATTCGCTTTTAAAAGAACCAGTTATTTATATAAATGTCTAAAGCAAATTTCGGTATCGTCATGCCTGTTATCTGATTGCAAGTTTGATCATAATTACTTTCATCCTACTTTCTGCTCAAATACTGAAGCCTTAATGAAATCTTAGCCTTTTATCAGGTCAGGTTTATGAGAAGGAACCGCCTTAGTCTAGTTCACGTTCGTAAAGGGATCGCTGTGGAAAACGCTGAGGCGGAACGGATAGCGATAGGAGGGCTGCTGAGCAGGTATTTGCCGAACTGATTATTCGACAATTGGTGGGGTGAGGCGAAGCAGCTTCTGTAAACACGACAACAGGGGAGGCAACTGCCGTCAGCCTCCATGCAGGCGAAAACGAGCACAAAAAAAACACGGAAACCAAATTTACATTTTTGAAAAAATTTCCAGTTTGACCACAGTTTACAGGGAATAAAAAACTTGAAAATGAAAGCAAAGTCCGAGCGAATGAAGATATAGCAATTAATTTCTCGGCAGTTTTGATGGTAATTCACATATTTTTCTCAAAAGTACCGAAAGTTTTTGTTTGTTTCAACATTTCATTTCACTAATTATATTTTCGACGTAACTCATAAGTGGGAAAATGAATTACATGAAATACGTCAAGGCATTCACACTATATACCAGCAAACACTTCGCTTCTGCTGCATTCTGAAGGAGCAATTAAATAATACGACCTAGTTCCACAGAAATCAATTAGTTCCCATATTCTATTCTAGTTATAGCAGTTACTTCAGAATTTTAACTCACAGATACATGATTACTGGTAACAAATAACAATACCTATAACAGGAACTATCACTAATCCAATGATCTGAATCAACATTGATGAAAACAGCGTAATAACAACGCTGTGTGTACAATAAAACGGCAATTAAAATACGGTTAATGAAAGCCAAGCTTGCTCTAGGAGAGCTTTTGAAAAGATACATCCTATTGGCTCAACAAAAATAACTGACCAGGTAAACAAGATCAAAATTACATAAAGCACGTCTAAAGGTTTTCGTACATCAGAATAAGTGTGTTGGGAATTGGAGCAAGGAAAACTAACTGGTGGTACATGATCTTGCTGTGAATTTGGTTTGAACTAAGTTCCAAGATATTAAAGCACAACCTGATACAGGAGTAAAAAAATGGAAAATTGATGACACTAAAAATGAGCACTGTAATATTCAGGATATCAAGTAACATGTATCAAGATCTAATGAATAAACATAAAATTGTGACAAACAAGTATCAAACTGGGGTGAAGAAACATCAAATTACGATATGGATAAATAAAATTACGACTAAGAAACATCAAATTGAGATGAAAATGTATTACCAATTAATAAACAAATTGAGCTATCAACAAATATTGAAAGCTCACACTCATGGGAAAATGTCGATATCTACCTACATCATAGACTTTATCTCCATCTCTCTTTATCTCTGTGCGTGTGTCCGTCCCATTACTTCCTATCTATTACTGAAGAAAAATTTTTGATCCGAAATTAGAACGGGTATACAAAGCACGTATTTTTAATCGGTATCCATGGGACTTTTGCAGTTGCCGGTTAATAAAAATACCGTTATTTCAGGCGATCCCTTAAAAATGTCTTAAAACCTTATTTAAACCTCCTATTATATCACCCAATTAACCACAAACAATTCCTAGACACGCTAGATATAAAAGGAAAACAATATCAATTGCAAGTACCGGTTAAAAGGAATTCTACTGTAAATGTATTATAAGCACTGTATTGTGAATACCAAAGGCACCAGATTACTCAAAAATAAACCTTTTTCCCGTTTTTAGCCTTCTCTAGCACGGCCATGTGTGCGGTAGATAGGCTATGTTATCGGACGATAAAATATTATATGGAAGTTCGCTATATGTTTAGGGTAAATATTCATTTAAAAGACAAAAATTCGTCGTAAATCTGTAATACATTCGTACTATAATATACTACAATAATTGAAAGTAGTCCAATCTAAATCGTGGAATTTATACGAGAGTTGTCGAGTTTTTAAAATTTACAACTACTTGAACATTTTATTTCTATTTTTAGAGAACACGACTGTAGAGGAGCTAACGATGGTGTTTTCGAGGCTTGAGAGGCTGAAAAATGGGCTCACGGTACAGCTAGCGCTGAAGTACACGTCGCCTCTTCACGAAGATAAGAGAAAAGCTCCACCAAAATTTGTGCTCCAGTGTAACATTTTATGTGATAATCCATTTAATGTAGGGTGAGCATCGTTTGTAAATTTGACACTTCACAGCTATCTCAATGAGGATTAAGTTTGTCAGAGAATTATACATTATTTGTTATAGAACGAGAGTATAAGGATAGTAAGAGAAACTGAAGTATACTCTCTTAAATACTAGGGGTACCGGAAAATTCTGTCCTAATTTTTGTTAGGATAATAATTGAAATAAATATTACTAAAAATCTTTATTGCTCAACAAAATAGTTATCACCATTAGATATAATCTTTGTCCATCTACTTGGAAGCTTTTTAATCCCTTGCAAAAAATTAAGGAATTAAATTCATTAAGGAATTAAACTCCGCTTCAGCCTCGTGAACATTTGTGAACTTTTCCTGCTGATGAAATGCTCTGAAGAACAAAATAAGTAAAAATCTGATGGAGCAAGGTCTGGCGAGTATGATGGGTGAGGAAGAACTTCCCAAACTACGGACTTTATTTTTTCTTGAGTTTGTTTGGCAGAATTGGGTCTAGCGTTATCGTGTTGCAAAATGATTCCTTTCCTGTTCACTAGAGCAGAACATTTTTTTGCCCAACGATGTATTAAGACGTTCGAGTTGCTGACAGTAAAGGTCCGTAGTCACAGTTTTTCTTTGCTCAAATAACTCAAAGTTGAAGAAAAGAAAATGACAGAAAAGAAAAGGAAAGAAAAAAGGACAGGATTCTCCGGTATCCCTAATGGTAAATTATTAAATATATTACCAAATTTTCACACGGACAAAAACGAATAACCTTCCGTAAAAATATTCATAAATTACTATACAGAGAGAAATCAATTGGTTTTTCTAATAAATTACCATAATTATATTAGAATCATAAAAAAGTCAAGCCTGGCCCTCATAAACTTGTCGGTAAAGAGAGCTCAGTCATTGCAAATGTTTTCTACATTCAAAGAATGACAAAGCGAAATATGTTATCTGTTCCTACACTGCATGTGTACGAACATAATATACACACATACCTACTCTAAATGATTAGGCCTATGCCTCATGGAATTGAGGAACAAAATTGATTTTATTAGTTAATACTAGCAGATAAATTTTCATTCCTGTGTAATTAGAAATATTCTAGAGACAGTTGTATGAATGGCATTTCTATCTCCTGAAGAAGGATGGCGTGACTGGGACTAGCGGCATATAGGCAGCATACAAGGACTACTATACAATATATACTATATATATACTATAGTAGTCCTTGGCAGAATATTATACACTGCTGGTCAAAATGATAAGACCACAACTGATCTCGGCGTTTTGAGTACATGCATTTACTTCGGCGAAAAAATTTCTCTCAACACATATCAAAGATGAATGTAAAAAAATTTTAATGGAAAAGGTTTTCTGAAAATGTAGCAACATTATATTTAACAGGAAATGAAAAGCAACTCATTATGCCTGGTCATAATTATAAGACCAAGATTGAAATACGGTTTTCTTTGGCAAAATGTAAACAAATCAGACAGTTGCACGGAACAGCTGATGAGGTGAGAATGTGCTAATTAATAACACTCTCGATTAAATTCTATACGGCTAGAAGACAAGTTTTAACAGATTATGAGCGGGGTAGAATTGTGGAACTCGAAAAACGTGGCATGTCACATAGAGCAATTGCAAGTGAACTAAATAAGAGTACAACTGTCGTCACAAACTTCTTGAAAAATCCCACTGAATATGGAACGAAAAAATCGACCGGTCGCTCCAAGAAGATCACTCCTGTTCTTGAAAGACGAATAAGAAGGGAGGTTAAGAACACAAACATAACTTCGAGGCAAATAAGAGAAAATACTGATGCAGACTGTAGTTCTCGTACAATTCGGTGGCATTTAAATAATAAAGGTTTTAATAAATTGAAACGATTGCAGAAGCCCCGTTTTCTTCTTCGCCATAAAGCCTCTCGCATGCTATTTGCTGCAGATTACCAAACATGGGATATAGAAAAATGTAAGAAAGTTGTGTTTTCTGACGAGAAGAAGTTTAACCTCGATGGCACTGATAGGTTTCATCACTACTGGCTTGATAAATCTGTTCCAAATGAAACTTATTCAACAAGGCATAGCGGAGAAGGATCATTGATTCTTTGGGGAGCTTTCTGTTTCAACGGGACGCTTGAGTTACAGCTCGTGGAAGGTTGCCAAACGTATGCCGGATACGTCTTCATGCTTGAATGTGCTTCTATCCTCACTGAGTGTCCTAAGATGTGCAGAGAAAAGTGAATTTTCCAACAAGACAATGCTGCAGTCCACAACGCTCGCCATTCGAAACAGTTCTTTGATATCAATAATATCCAACTCTTGAACCATCCACCTTGCTCTCCAGATCTCAACCAGATCGAAAACCTTTGGGGGTGGATGGTTAAAAAAATATACATATAGATGGATTGCAATTTTAGACCAAAGAGGGTCTTCGTAAGGTTATGTTCGATACTTGGGGTAAAGTCCCAGTGGACCTCGTACAAAAGCTTGTAACCAGCATGCATAAGCGAATTTTTCAAGTAATCAATAATAATGAAGGATATACTAGTTAATAAAATGTTTTTGTAACGTTCTATATAAATCTATTCACAAATTTATTGTTTAGTCTTATAATTTTGACCAGCTGTATTTAGCTAAAGCTTCATTTCTGTCCTTTTTCCGCAATAAAATGTTAAGGGATCTACTACTTGTTTGCTTATCCATTATTCATCTAACCTATATTAGAACTGTACACAACAATTTTATTTCAAATTGTTCAAAATATGATTCAAATTTTGGTACTTCGTAACTGGTCTTATCATTTTGACCAGCAGTGTACACACTAGGAAGACTTTAAAAAGTTTGTCCTGCGATTTCTGTTGTTGCTCTCATACAAGGAACAAGACCACCTATTACTAGTCCTACTCTCATGGAGGTTGTCTGATAAGAAAAAGCACGTTTCTTTTTTCATTCATCCCTCATAAATCGCAATTGCTTCAGAGGGAATATTCATGTTCAAAACATTCTTATGCGGTCCACTAATTTAAGATTTTACTGCGTAAAACTTTATACAGTTTTAAGAAAAATACAACCATTTTATGAAAAAGTTTCTTTTCATATTTTGTGCCTATGAATGCCTCATGTTTACCGAGAGGTAAGTTGAGGTGCATAGCTTGGAAGTAAATTGTGATTAAGTTTTCCACGATTTACCCATCCTTCATACAGATGACTGAGTTATGATGTAAGATACAAATAAAAGCACTAAGTATCCCAACAATGAACTCTGATAATAAGTTGGTGTTACTCATCTCAGAAAAGTGAAATTTCTTCATTAAAATAGTTTTAGTTCCACTTTAAATGTTTAGTGCACTTAATGGAAGATAGTGATTAAAGACCGGCAAGACGTAAAGAATAAGATATTTTTTAAATAAATTGCAAAAACGATACAACTATAAGGGCTTGATGCAATATCAGAGATACCTTCCAGAATTAAATTGAGATGATAACTAGATTTCAGTCATGATAAACACCAGCCAACACAAATAAGATCACAACTAGGTTTCCAGTATCAAAGATAACTATCAGCAATAAATATGACAGCTCGTTTAGTCGCCCTTCCAACACTGGACATCGAAATTTGAAAATTACTATTGCAATTTTATTTCCCCAAAAGAATTGGCATTCATAAATTAAAATAATTACATATCTGCTGGTAACTGCGTTTGCAACCAAGTAGGATGCAATGATTGACTGCTCTTTCTAAGACTCGTTGTCATTCATAGCAATAGCGAGTTATAGTATTTCTGAATAGATAGTAAGCCAAGCTCGCCGGCCAAGACCCGTGTCATCTACACAATTTGTCAGTACAGGTCTATTCACTGCCTAAAACATATTTTTGGACATGGAAAAAACTGAAAACTGTGGATCGTTTGCACAGCAATCCAGCCAAGCACTCAACATAAGCAACGCCACGTCATCAAAACCGAGAGGAGGCATATGCATAAGCATAGACTTGCTTCAAAATAGGACCCCATTACTAAGTCAAGAGCGGTGAGACACTGCCGCGTGTTCTTGCGAGCCGCACAGTCCCTCAAGACGACGAGTCGCACCATTCAAGTGCACGGCGATAAACACTTCACGGATGACGAGTCGGAACTGCAGGTGCATTCACAACAGCAGTCGCTTAGCCTCACCCAACGAAGAGGCTTCAGTCAAAGGCAACAGAGGAGTAATAAACACGATACACGCTCCTCTGGCTTCTAATGACGCCATTGAGTGCCTATCGACCTTTTGAAAGCCTCACACAAGAACTCCTCGTGGATCATTAACACAGTGCCAATTATTGCCAAATTGACAAGGCATTTCTGAAGGTGCTTCTCGGCTGTGTCTGTGATGAATGAATGTGCCTGTCATCTCGTCAGCCTGAGTACGACGTGTCACGCATTTAAAGCACGAAAGTGGCCAGCAGAAGGTATTTAATACCTGTTTTTATAATATAGCGATCGTATTCTCCATCGATGAGCAGTTTTTTTATAAACAATTTTTCAGCTGAAGACACACAATAATATTAAAGAATTAATAAAATAACGGTAATTTAGAAACAAAATAAAAACCAAGGTAGATAAGTAGACAAGCATGTCCGAAATAAAATACAGCCGTAGTTATGATTGTCGCAACACGAGTAAGTGACTCTGTTATGGAGAAGTACGAGGGCTTTTACCTGCTTCCATACACGGCACATTTTGGGAGCTGACGGAAGTAAGCTCTCAGTATAATTGCTTCATTAGTGCCGCATAATGGGCTATTGATCACTACGCAATAATTATACGAGCAGCAAGCAACGATTACGGTGGATTATGTCGCTATTACGCGGGTCTGGAGGCTTGCAATACATGGCCGCTCTACGATGTATGGAGTCCTCAATAAATTGGTATATATGAAGCAGTTTCCCTCCACTAAACAGTTACGATCTGAATGAGAGAAAGGCCTACGTACTGTAACAGATACTCGAAATAAGTAGCATTGGTTGTTTTTCTCGTTGCCAAAATAGGGAACATTAAAAAATGAAATCTACATGCACTTAGAACATATCAATTGATTGAAATGAAACTAATTTGGTTAAATTAGGCAAAAGTTGTGCGAACAAAATTACAACAATTGCTCTTGCAAGTTTTGGAAATCACATCGCCAGCAGGGGAACGATAACACTGCTCAGCCGTACAGGATCTACCCTCCGTTGAGGAGAAAAATATTGGAGGGGACTCTGAGATGAGAGAAAAACTATTTAATATTAGCAGCAGGGAACCAAAATTAACAGTGTTGAGGGAACTACGTAAATTTTCTAAGAAATTCGGTTAAAAATATCTGGTGGCAGTAAAAGTAAGCGACGGCAGCTGCCAGGGATCTTTAATGAAGTAATTTAGTTGAGCTGATGAAGAGTGTCACCGCCGGAGCCGCGTCCCAGGATTAGTGGACGCTTGCTCTCAAAATTTGAGCTACTTAATTACGCCAACCAAGTACAAAACGCTACTGATTCCTAAGCGAAAGGGAAGCTTGCAATGGCCATTTCACAAAAAAATATTTTGTTTCAAGGTAGAATTTTTGTTGAATGATCTGAATTATGAATCTCAATTGATTCTCTATAAAAACATAGCTGATCAAAGTACTTTCCCACCATTCTTGAATAGTTTCTGAGACAGAAACAAACGTCAAATAAAACATGATTAATAAATAGATCAAAACGTAACTTACGATTGAATACTTTTCATTTTTAAAATGAGTCTTTATGCTTTGAAATTGCGAAGAATGTTCTCAAAAGAGGCCAAGTGCCCGACTATTCTACGACCTTCACACAAGAATAAAAATAAAGAAATAAATGAAGCTCAATCTAGTCGCTTTTACCCCAGACCAATCACTGCTGACTGTAGGGAGAGTCCCTCAGGGAGCTTTACTAGGAGAGCACAATATTCTGTACCCTCGTATGAGGGAAAAGTTAACGTAAGGATTTCCCTCTCGTTAGTTAGAATGGTGATTACTAATCTTGGACAAATCGCGCATTAACTAATGAATATCGCCTGACACCGAATGAATATATATAGAAAGCTACACGTCATGAAACGGTTGTGTTCAAGCATGGTCGGTCAAAATAACAGGTGAACTACTGCCCTGGAGACTAGAGTAAAATGAATAATGAGGTTGTTTAAGTAGCAACTAAAACCAACAACACCAAAATCAACTGTATATATCCAAGGAATACTATGATCACATGGCCAAAAAATCAGACACTTGTGGCATATAACTCTTCAGTTGCACACTTTTCCTTTTTGGCCGGTATCTTTGATATTTGAAACTTGGTTATAATTTTACATACTGTTGGCAGTTATCTTTGATATTTGAAACTGGGTTGTAATTTTATTTACTACTGGCAGGTATCACTGACACTTCTTCCAATATCACTAGGAGCCGATGTACCTAGTTCACAGGTAAAAGGTGACGTCTTTCAGTGGATCCCTGACGAGGTTAGTTTTTGGAAACATCATTCATTAGAAGCACATTCCCAGCAACTTATCTAATTAATGAATTATCTTCTCTGTATTTCATTAGAATGTTCATTTCAGGTATTACAAAGAAAAAATGAATGAAAAATTCTTTCATAGAATACATCAATTTCATACACAAGTAGAGCTTTATAGAATACATTACCAATCAATTAATTTTTCAATAATCTAACTGCAGGACCCCGGTTTCCCAGAGCTAATACTTAAAATAAATATTATTTAAATACACAATTTTGCTTGGCGTAGAGAAAGTAAAATGAATAAATTCAATAGATATTTTAAGACGATCTTATTATGCTTTCAAATTTTCTCTTATATTTCTCCCTCACATTGATTTCGCAGGAAACAAAGCACACACAAAGTCATCCGCCGTGACCTAGGACGATCAGAAAATAATATCCAGTGACATAATTTCACACGAGTGTATATAATTTACATACTACTTTCAAAAAGAGGTCACGTATAGCAAATACTTCAGGCTTAATCATGCTTTCTAATTATACGAGGGTTATTCTTTGGAAAAATTTGGATCCCAGATGCGAGCATTACAAATAAGTTCTTGTGTTAGACAAATTTTAAAAATCGTATATTGTTTTATCAGTAAAACGATGTATATGATTTGAACATGCAGAAAAAAATACACGAGATACTTCGAATTTTCTTCCTGAATTTGTCATGCCACCTAAAATTTTAAATTTACGCTGTACCTAGAATCCACAACGAATATGACTTGCATCAGACTTCCGTTGTGTTGAAGCACTATGAACATCCCAATTGTCCTGTTTGACGGATATTGTTGACGCCAAAACGACGCCATAAACCAGCCAGTTTGAGCACCTTAATGAGCTAAGTATCGAATTTTGTTACCAAGAAAGTCCCTAAAGTTTGTTAGAAATGCTGGCTGCGTCAACGGCAAGGCTCACAAGAGCAGTCTACGGGGAATTGTGCCAAAGATCAACTAATTTCGGGGTAATCCAAGGAACTTTCGGCGTCTCACAAATGATGAAGGTGCTTCATTTGGGCAACGTAGCAACCTGATTTTAGTGTAATTTTTGCCAAATTTCAACAAATTAGAAGCTTGTTTTAGTGCTCGTAAAGGTAAATTATTCAGCGCCTGCATCGAGGCAGCTGTGCCGATATTAGGTGTGTTTTATAGCCATAAAAAGAATTGATTAAACGCGATGTGCGCCCAGCTACATTTTCAGAACAAAATTAAGACGCATTAATATGCACCAATTTAGGCACTTGTGGTGAGCTCGTTTATGTTCCGCAGTTAGCAATACATGCGCACCATAAAAATAAAGGAGGAAACGGCAGACTTCAGTATAGCAGGCTCTACTGTGCAGCCAAAACTAGCGGTACAGAAACCGCTTGCATAAATTAACCTTTAGCGAGATTACACGTCGTTACTGATATGCCTACAAATGAAAAAGGTAGCTCAGTTGCAAGTAAGCCTTATTGCAATCCAGTAAAATATTTAGCTCGGTTATTATGCACAATAAAAAAAAGCATCCATCACTCACCGTGAATACAATATGAAAGCTCATTATGAGGTCTTGTATATATACAACGTGACGCAACACAACTTCCTGTTTTGTTTCTCAAAAAGTTATGAAAAAAACAAAGTTATGTATCGCACAGTATTTAAAAATGCCAAGTCATTGAATTTCGACAAGATGAATCCGGAGACTTTAAAGAAAACATTAACCATAGACATAAATTATTAGCCCTAAAATTGTGGAAATCGTCTGCTTAATCTTTCGATATTTGACACCTGATTGGACCCTGCAAGCGGGTCAAACTTCACAAATTTATTCATTTTGATTTTTTACAAGTTTACTCTTGATTTTCAATCATTTCTAAAAACACAGATTCTTGAATTTCTTGCATTCTTTTAGGTGTATTGACTTTGAAAGGATAAAATTTTGCCAAAATACACATGATATCAATAACATAGGATATTATATTTGATTCCATGATGTCGTTGAGCAGCCTTAAAAATTCCTACTTCAAAACGCTGAAAAAATAGCAGTATTCATTACTGTGCAGAGTACACTATATTTTTGACTTATGCACATGTAGAGGGCACACCAATAGACCATGCGCTAGAAAGTATATGTACTCGTATGCACATACAGGTTACTAACAAAAATAGCTTTGGATACAGATAATACATTTTCCCCAGGTTGTTCTCGAATTATGATTTCACAAGTTTTGATCCGCAAAACAATTGGTGCTCAACACCGAATTTGCTGCATCTGCTCAGATTTAATCCGTGCCATCAATCTAGTTTCAAGTTTTAAAGGCAGCCTGACGTAAAAAAAAGCACTGGAAAAATCTTCTTACCCATAAATCAAGTTTACGTATTTTTACTGAGGATATCCACCGCCGATGTGGCAGACTATAAAAGCTTTTACGTAGGAAGTGGTAATTGTAACAAAAATTATCTCATGGCATAAAATTACTACAAATCTAGTTACCTGTAGGAATCACAGTTTCAAAAATCCAAAAAATATGTAAAAAATAAGTTCAAATTGCGAACGATGACGTAAACCGTAAAGATTACGTTGCATAGTTGGAAGTAAATTGCAAATCACGAGGTTAAAATGAGGAAATGAATACACGAGACTACATGATATCATTGCTGTGTCAGGAGTGCTGCAAGTCCCTGTTCACAGTTTATGAAGTGAACTTCCAAGGACCTACGAAGGTTCTAATTTTAAGCTGTTCAACTACCGTAAATTTTGCCCATTTATTCATTCCAGCAGGAGAACTCAAGGTCTCTTCACTACGTTAGCCAAAGAATTACCATTATAGCAGAAAATGAGTATCATCAATTTCAGAAAGCATCGTTTCGCAATCCAGAGTAAAAATACGATTCAAACATGACCACAAGCTGTTTCATCCTCATAATTAATGACAGCTAATGTAAAATAAAACCATGCCTTGAAAGGACCAATACTTTAAGACCTGAAATTTGGTCTTCATTGTGACCAAGTGAGCTGATATCTCGCTACGCAGAAACCTTGTTTAAAATACTTGACCTATAAAATTCACTCCATTTTCTTGCACCGGCATAATAGACTACGGTTCTTGCAGCAGGTATTATTATTTTTGCGTCGCTCCATGGAGAGGATTATTATCTCAATGCTTTCATTTGAACTTCATTATTAAGCAACGAGTCGCGAATGCATTTCCGTCAGGAGCTCAAGTAGTGATAGAGACATCCTCTCTCATGTTTCACTTCTGTAATCCGTGGTTATATTTAGCAGCAATACATGAAAACTCAGTGCACTTAATTTTCAGTCAGAATGTATGAATTGA
>VCRD01000022.1:240479-261073 GCA_006783055.1 Trinorchestia longiramus
TGAAATAATGAGTGTAAACTAAAATTGCTTCAGGATTCTTCAACTTACTTTATTTGTACTTCTGTTTTACTGGGTACAACAGACCTTACTTTAATTGTAGTAAACAAGCACAAACTGTGTTTGCCATACGCTAACATGAGAGAGCAGGATTTTCCATTTGAAGTTCTTATTATAATAATGATTATAATCACGGTGTAAAACGGTTTTTAACATCAGACAAATCAAATCACATGCTATCAGGTTGTAACGAAAGTTCTGGCCATTTTTGAGCTATAATTTTGGGCCATCATTGCATCAATTAACTTATAGAAGACGTACGTATGTGTGGCCATCTAACTCGCCAAAATAATATTCCTTGTTTCAGATCTTGTTAAAATTAACACAATAAATAACTATTGTGAACCCAAATATACACTCAAATAAAGAACACATTAGGTATATTTTACTGTTTGAATTTCAGAAGGGCAAAACACCAATTTCAGTAGCAAGATCTCTAAAGACACTTATGGAAATGGTATGATTGAAAAAACCTGTAGAAGATTATTTCCCCGTTCCAAAAAGAATGACTTCAGTCTACAAGATGATACAAGAAAATGACGCTCCAAAGGACTCGATTTTGAAGAATAACAGGCATTGAGGACTATCCTACAAGTGCACCTAAAGAACTAGAGCAAGGAGTTTAATGTATGCCATATGACCATACATCGTAATATGATAAGACCTAAACTCCTTGCTTAGTACCTACTCAATACAATTGAACTTGTGTGGAGCACATTACAGAGCCTCGTCAAGCGTGAGCTCAGAGAGAGAATGCCAGGAATATTAAGTTCAACACCAAGAAACGGAGCATTAATGCACTACTCAAGAGGAGAGAATTAGAAACGATTGCGAGAGAGGTAATGGGTAGCGTCACTCCTAATACCTCCTTTTTATGTTGCATGTTATAGTTGTATTTATATAACGTTTAATGTACGCATACTCACATATATATGTATTATATTTATATATATAATATACATGAGGAATATTAACACTTAGATTAGCGGAGATCGGCTTGTTAATTGTGTAGCAGCTACGTGGTTGCAAATGTAGTTCTTAACTCTACGACGAATGCTTCAAGAAAAATTTTGTATTTTGTAATCGTATCCGATGATAATGCCGGTGCGAAACGCAGCATTAAAAAATAACAGTAAAATGATCCTGAACAAAACGAAAACTACAAGCGATTTTCACTCATTAATGATTTCATGAACGTTTGATCTCAGTAGTAAAACACTAATACACTAACATAATCAACAAATTTTGTATACTCTTTATAGAATGAGCACAATAATTCTAATTCTACAAGCAAGTTAGATGCAAACCTTTATACAAGAGAAATAATCATCGTAGACGTAATAATTATCGGCATGCAGACAGTCAGCAACCAACACAATGGATTTTGAAGAACATCATTAGTACGGAGCAATGAGCCTCTCACGAATGAAAAGAAGGGAAGACTAAGAAAGTCAATTTAACTTCAGAAACACCTACGCAAAGCTTAGCAAGAAGTGTCGCAGAATTACGCTAAGTCAACGCAGACCTCATGCATCGATGAGTGAAGTTATCACTGTACGGAGGTCAGGACAGACGACAGCTCTTGTGATTTTCATTTCAGGGAAATTTAATAAAATGATCGAAATTAAAAGTAATTCAGTCCAGCATAGAATGATACTTCTCATGCAATGGTGTAACGAGTGAAATGCTATACATAACCAAAATCATATGAACGTTCTTGGAAAATGATTACGACATTAAGCATAGCAAATTCAACACATTTTCATATGCTGTTCTATGTTTAGAAACTCGTAACACTTTAAAAATAAAAAAATAGATGAGTCTGAAATACAGAAAGCACTTCTCAGTATTAAGAGAATAAATTTATAACAAACTTTAAAAGAGGAAGGATGCCTCTTTTCTATCAAAAGGTGGTTCTTTGAACTTCATTCACACACAACCCTTTCTGCTCGAGAAAAATCTGAAAGAGTATTCAGATTCAGTGGAGAGCATTTGAAGTTTTGTTTCACATAAATAGAAAGCGTTTGGCAGGGCAAGAGAAGTATCTCATTGTGACGAGTGGGAGGAGGCGTTGATGATGCAGGTCTCACACCTCCGCTCTTTGCGAGGTAAATTTAAGGGGAGACTATCTCACTTCAAACAGACATAGGAGGAGCAGCAACAAAGACCTCTTGCATAGAGCAAATGGAGCGGCCGTGTTGGCGCGGCGGCTACGACTGAGTCGCACCAGAGGCACAAAAGCGCTCTACTAACTGCTTCCTACGCTCACTAAATTATGCGTGAAAAGAAAATTGGTTGCACGCTAAGAACACTCAAGCGATGCTTCAAGATTTCTTCTCGTGTGCTCTACGGGGCGTTTAACTGAAGAGGAATTTAGCTTTCAACTTCAAAGGCATTAGTCAATGGATGCCCACTTACCGAAATATATCGCTACAAAATAATATATGAAATATGCGTAGTTGCTCATCAAGTAATACAAAGTTGCAAAACAAAACTAACCAGAGTGATATGAAGTTTACCCAACTGTCAGCATTCAAGTGCAGTATCCGTTTACTTTTATTTTATATATGTATTAGATATATTATTCGGAAATAAGGTACTGAGAAAAAGCAACAAAACATGTTAGTATTTAGCGATAAACACAGGAATGGAAAACCTATTAAAAGATTCAAGTCACTTGCAAAACATGACCACGAACGAAATAGGGGTGTGACCCTGAGCAAAATGGTAACATTTTCCAGCCTAGTATTTACCAAGTTCCAGTCAGCTGAAAATGCATAAATTGAAGAGCATAAAATAATTGTGTGAGTGGATAACTTAATTAACAAGGAAAACATTGCGAACGAAATGCAGACTTTGTGTCAGGTCTCCTGTTAATAAAACTCGAGTTCAGGGGAAAATAAAGGATGGGAAAAGCATAAATAAAATAGGGAATTGTACTCGAGCAGGTGTATGCGCCAGAAACAGGGACAAGCCATGTTAGGGTCACTCGCCTTTGTGTCAGAATTTAATGTAGTGGATACAAAAATGCAGCGATGACGATATTAAAAAATAACACTACATGGCAGAACGCATATACTAGCTTCGAAAAAAACGATGAGAACATGGATCTTAAGTTTTTTCATGAACAATGACGAGAGTAATCTTATATGAAAACATAGCTGAAAAATTTAGTGGCTTGTGAAGAAGAAATATATTTGCCTAAAAATATCCCACTGTTGAAAAGAGTACGAAAAATATAGATGTATTTCAATTCAGAAATTAGAACTATACTGTATTCCATGTCATACCTAGAAAGAGGGGACAAGATTGACTAATACATTAAAAAATGGTCGCGTTCACAAAAAAAGCCTTCGGCTCACTGATTTTTTAATTTTGTTCGAAATTCAAACGAAAACTTTCTTTCTCCCTCACCTTGTAGATGAAGCCCTCACTGGTGCCCATAAAGGCCACAGAATGGGTGCTGGCGGCGGTGCCGACGATAGAAGTCACGAGGGTGTCGTTCAAGACCAGCGCCGATCTTGACATCAATGGAGCCGAGCCAGAAATTTTGAGTCCCTCGTTGCAAAAGTCTTGAATGTTCCCGGTAGACCATCTTGTGGGGCATTTGCCGTTCAAAATGGTACCAGAAATGTGTTCCATGCTGCGATACTGCCTTGTTCCATTGAAACACATGTGTATGTTTTCATTGAAGCGGGCATCAATGTCTTTAACGGAGTACACACACAATGCGGTTGATTTTTGTGGGCTGTCCGAGTGACCCTGAGCTTTGGCAAACACTACAGCCATAACTTGATCACCATTTGAGATCCCCAAGTTTAAAGCAAGGTCCTCACCAGCGTCAAAAATAGTTGCGTCTTGAACTAAATTGTGACCAGCACCCGGTCCATGGCACTCCAAAGAGATCTCCGTGTACGAATCATAATTATCATCAGAGATGCATATCCTCGAAATTCTACTGATGTATCCAGCCTCTTCTTGACCGGGAAGATGAGACTTCTTCTGCACCGTCAAAAAATACACATAACTTGAAGCATTAAATCCATAAACGTACTTGACAAGAAAGTTATCGCGATACTTTACATCAATCCTTAATAACGACTGTTCGGAGAACGTAAACTTAGAAAAATCGAGGTCGACTAGATTTCTAGTGGCAAGGGCAGGTACGTCATGTCTGTAGTCGCCAATCGACGTAAAGGTCGTTCCTATGTAGAGAGCCTCGGATTCTCCAAACGTGCTGTGGCGCTCGGGCCCGATGAATGCGAACGTGGACGAATAAGGATCGTTGGCTGCGACGGCTCGAGGGATGTACTCATTATGGACGGACAAATTTCCTCGACGGTAAGTGTCACAAGCGCCTTGTGAAACAGAGCCGCATACAATCACGGACTCCGTTGAAGGTGCAATAACTAATACTTTGTTGTGGTTATCAGTGAGGGACTTTCTGATCTCAGAATTACAGCCATTAGCATGACATCCAGGGGAGTCTAATCTAGGACCAGTGATCACTTGGTATATTGGTTTCATGGTGGAGCCGTCAAGCTGATACAGCCTGTTGACAGCCCCTAAATACACGTCAGCACCAGCTTTATCAACAGCGACATGATTCAATACGTGGCTTTGGTTGGCAGGTACAAACTGAAGGACGACATCTTTACTGACGTTCGACAGGACCGTCCCTGCCGTGACGTCCCATACCGTCGGTCCTCCATCGGGGCGGGTCAGAGGTTCCGACAAGACGCACAAGGGCGCCCACGACAAGTAGCAAAAACACAGGGTGAGCCAAAGGAGCAAGGGAGGACCTCCTCTCGCGGTGGGGCTCCCTGGGGCCGCGCCCTCCTGCAGAGGCGTCATGGCGGCCCCTCGGTCTGCTCACCGGCCCGCGCCGCTCGGCCCAGCGGCCACCCTCTCCATCCTGCAGGGGTGAAACAAAAAAGTAAGCAGTCAGGACATGAAAACAGTAGCTACGAGTTAAGTAGCAACAAAGAACTTTATAAGCTCAAATATTTGAGAAAAAAGTCAGCGGTTTAAATCATTGACGCAGACGAACACTAAAACAAACGTGCCTAGAAAATATTCGGTAAAATTATCACGCATTCATGAAAAATGAAAAAGAGAAATACCTTACAATAAATAATTTGAGAAATTTAAAGGATGAAAAAATAAAAGAGATAATGATGAAATAATGAAAAAATAATCTATGAAAGCACATGAACTAAAAACAGCAAAAATCATGATCATCTCAATAGTTAGGTCGACCTATTAAGCAAACAAATGCGCCCAACCATCAGATTACAGGCAGTGAAAAGATACTAAGCAGGGGAAGTCATCATTTGCACGAATTGAATATTATAAAGGAGTCGAGTTATAGCGTTTGATTCTTTCGAAAACGAACAAAATTTATTTTACATCGCAAAATAATAATCTTTAATATCGCCGCGGATGTAAAAATTGAAATAAAAACAGTAACTGAAATAATGACAGCTTGAGCAAAGTAACAGAATGTTTTCAACTTCTTCGAAAATGCCAACGCACTAAAACTTTCTACCGCCTGACGTCAATGGCGCGTGGCTTGCAGAAAGTTCTGTCAGGCTGGAGCAAATTGACCACACACTGAAAGATGATGAGCAACATCCACATAACCTAGCATTGACAACTAATCAATGTTGTGGGGACACACGCATACCGCAATGAATGATGAATGAGCTATGCAGGCTATGCAGAGCTGAGAGCAGCAGGAGCACGGAAGCCAAGCTAATAGACGTAATGCGCGGGAACACTTCCATGTCAGATAGCATTGTAGATGACGACTGTTAACCACACGACGACGTCGGGCCCGCTGTGATAAAAGCTTCTAATCGTGCCTCTTCGCGAGGCTCACGCATGCAAGCAGATATGGTGCCTGCCCTACCTCTCTTCGAGGGTTCGTACGTCTCTCCATGCTTTGTGATACAGATTTCTATCTTTACTGTTAATTGCTTGAATTTTTCCTTTGTCGTGGAAAAAGTGATTTATGAAGCAAATTTACAAAAAATTAAAATATGAGAGCCCTTATGACATATACTAAGCTCTTATGAAATTTAGTCATACGCGCTATTCGTCGTGTTCATGACGTTAAGTACATTAATAGACTTAATAACAGAGACTAGAAAGCATTTGAAAATCTAAGTATTTGTCATCAAAGATACACGTTGTGCAGCGCAGAGCTCTTAAGCATTAACTACTTGAGAATAATCGAAGGTCGGAAACCAGGGAGTTTTTTCTGTTGCGTCGTAAAACAGCTATCAGTAATTTACTGCAACAAGTTGAATGAAGCGAAATGAAACTTTCAAATCTTAGGCATTTCAGAAGAGGGATTACTTGGTATGAATAAGACTTACATGTGTCAATATCTTGAAAACATGGGATTAAACAGCTGTCAGAATGTACAACCAATTTTTATTATATAAGAAGATCAAAATAAAACTTGTTGTGTGTTAGATCCATAAAAATAGAAGGAAAAAGTGTTTACAATTAGCTATATACGTTTTCAGTCTTCCTTTGTGTTTGAGCTAAAGAGATTCTACAATGTAATACGTATTACGCTACCGCATGCAAAACAGTCATCGGAAAAATATTATCTAAATTTCAACCCCTTTAGTTTTACAAAAAACATTGGGGGTAGAATAAAATTGCCAAGTTGTTGGGAAACTGATGAGAGAGCATCCTGTCAGCTGGCTAATGAGTGTAGAATCATACATCTTGAAACATACAGATAAAATACCGGAGATTTTAATTGGTACGCGTACATTTTTAATATTAAATTTGAAAGAGAACGAAAATCATAATGTATGCCAGATCATTAGGCAGTTAAGAGTAGAGTTAGAGTAGTTTCTCAGTTGGTTAAAGATGAAAGAAGAAGAAGAAGAACGAAGAATATTTTTGTTTACGATGTTTGGAAAATTTGAACACGCTAATAACCGAGCAAACATAAAGTTAAGTAAGAGGACTTTAAGGCAATTCAGCGTCCTGGGCACTGGTGAAATATAAATTTCATGAGGCGGATGTCAATCGAGAAAACTACGACTTTTTATTAAGATCAACTACGAAAAAAAGGTATAGCGCACGATTCTGTACTACAGGCTATATTGACATAGATCGGCCAGTAATTTAGAATACGAAAACACCATGAGCTGATTAATTATACAGGCAATTTTATTCCATCTTGTTGAAATTAAGTCATAAATCGACAGATATTAGTGAAACAATTTAAACTTTAATTATTTTTTACATTATATAATACGTGATTCTAATACTGCTGTAACTCATAAAAGGTTTCCAGCAAACAGAAGAAATTAAAACTAATGTGTATGTACAGGTATTCATCTCATATCCTTGAGTTGGTGGTTTCCACAGAAAAGCACCATGTACCAGTAGTGAGCCGCATGCCTGTGATATTCTGACAGGCTTCAAAAATTGGAAAATATCAATTTAAATGTGTTTCAAAATCGTGAGTAAAAGTAATTTTCCTTCTTGAAAACCACGGTAACATTCTCAGTTAAATAAATACAAAAACGGAAACAATAAGCACGCACTGTGACAACGAAGATAAATTAATCAAGATTCGCACTTACTGACTCGAGCGTACGATGTCTCAGGTGTTCCACATTAATGTCTATTTCTTGAGGGTTAAGCCAGTCAAAATTTAATTTAATATCACTAATTATTATTTCTCATGGATTGAGACATTAGGACACCAATTTAATCAAAAATATCTATTTGTATAACTCTTAGAAGGCTGAAAAGTAGTCAATTAAAAAAGTAACATGCCTTTATTTCCAACCAAATACTAATTTGGAGAAGAAACATGAGTGTACAATACTCAATTTTGAAATAAATTAGATACCATTAGTTTCTATTACACGCAAAAAGAAACGGAGAGAAAGATCGTTTTCATGGTTTCTCAATGAAGAAAATAGAGCGATTTCAGTTCAGTGTATTCAATACACTCGCAACTGCAAAATAATTTGCCGGAATTCAGAGCTCCGAAATCTTGTGTCAACCTTTAATCTCGTCTAACACGCAAAAGTTAGAAATTTTGAAGCGCTGCAGCCTTGGGTCTGGGGAACATTAATTACAATGTCCGATGTTCCCAATGGTAAAACGACCCTCATCTTTGATGCCAGAGCTTCTGGCAAATTGGACTCACAAATTGGATCTGAGTAAACTTAACTTTCGTTCAGACACAAACCTAAATCTGCGAATTCAGGACTTTGAGATATTGCAATGACACGGACCAAAGGAAAATATGCCCAGTGAAGTAGTACGATCTAAAAATATAAATGTGTCTCCACATATTTTCAAACTACGGATAGTATTACTTTTCATGTGTTCCTTTTTTGATACATACAATTCTTTTATAATCGCTTGCGTAGCAGATTATAAAATTCTTTAAAGACTTTGGTATATTGGCTTAAAAATCGTAACTTGTATTCCTGAGACAGTATTTTGTTCCGCAGTTTTAAAGGACAGAAACACACCTTGGTTTATGAAGTATTGAAACGTAAATAGTCATCAGCAGTATACGACCACAGACCAGTCCTGATCAAGTAGACAATAACGAAAAGATACAATTCTCGAAATATGCACCAACGAAATATGCATTCTTTTTTTCGTTGTGGTTCGCAAACGCATATTTAAGTTTAAGTTCAGCGTTGGCAAGGTGCAGACAACACTGGGAAACCAAAGGACAAAAACCTGGTTGGAGGGCCAGGATTTAGAGGCGGAACAGGAAACATGGCGAGGAAGAGACCAAAAGCGCGGGAGATAAATGCTGTTCTGTCATGCCAAGTTTTTCTAGCAGCAAAAACCGAGCGAGGAATATGAAGTAAACTCACAAATACAAAAATTACAACTGTTCAAAAGCGAAGGGAAACAAAACATATCGTGATAAAAAATGAGCACGAAAAAATTCGATTCACTAGTCGAGACAAAGCTTCCACGTCTCGAGAACGACATTCACCAGTTCATAAACCACACATTGACAACCTAAAACAGTGGTCTTTTGTATTGCACTTGAATAATTATACTTAGCAAAAATTCTTAAGGATGAAACCACTCCTAAATAAAGAATAATCAGGAATATTCTCCTACTGTATTTCTATTTCATTCCAGTGTTAACCAAATTTGTTGTTATAACATAACACCAACAATTACGCTCTATCCATAGTTCAAATTAGTGTTATCTGGAAATATTCTTGAATGAAGGTTCTTTGTGAACATTTTGATGAGATTCACGAGTAAATAGTGCAATGCACTTCTTTATTGTCTCAATCAATAATGATCATTTCATATTTATGCAAGATTCGTTGATGAATTTCTAAAATTCATTTTTAGATCATTAGTCGCGTGATTGAATAGAATGCACAATACTCAATCGCTGAACTATCACACGACACCGTCAAAAAAACACCACTAGGCGCAGGCAACCATGCTGGGTTACACACGCACGTCCATTGCTCCCCACACAATTCTGCCTACACGGCTGTCCAGCAGCTTGCACGACTTCTTTATGAAGCGCTGTATGAATGAAGTCTCTTTATATAAAATGAACGCAACGTCGCTTATTTCATTTGCTACTACAAAAAATAAAGAAAATTCTCACGATTTCAACGTCCTCTTAGTCGTTTTTACATGAAATGTCCTAGGTTCAATGCATGATAAAAATAATCATCGAAAGTAAGAGCAAGGAATCGTAAGAAATTCATACGTAATCTTGCATTGATTCTAACACAATGGTTTGGATGAGATACATTCACTCGGGACACCTACACTCTATTTCTTATATTTGTGACATCCTATACAAGGATATCACAAGTAACGGTGAAAGTACTAGCTGCGAATGACCCGCAAATATTTCTAATTAGCCAACATTCATTAACATTAATTTCTCTACTCCAAAAAAGAAAAAACGACATGTATCAATTAAACAATTGATAGTCGGTGAGTAATCCGATAACGATGGTAACACTCAATGGTATAACTATTCACATAAGGTGATACTTTCGCATACGATAGTGTATACAAAATTTATAGTTATTAACGCCATAATCATCTACGTCCATACATGCAAACTAATCTTTATTACATAGAATTTCTCACCTAACGAACTACGTTGAAGCTACATGTTTTCTATCACATTGGGTTCTATGGTGTAATGACATTTTTGTGAGTATCTTTGATCGTTACAGTTTGCATACATAGATTTGCAGCTTACATCCGTAATTATTGCAGTGTACTCGAGGTCTCAATACCTTTCTTCAAGGAGACTTTGAGGGTGAACAAAATAGAAGCAATAGCTAGTCACATTGCTGACCATAAAGCAAAGATCCTAATGAACGATGCATGTGCTTTTGTCCTCAAGACACCACATCTCTCTCCCGCGCACAAGCGATGTGCGTATCGCGGTCCCATTTGGGCAGAGCGCGGTACAAAAGAACACCGAATTAATGATGCTGTAGTTCATGCCTGGAATCACTTCCACGCTCACTAATGGCCAAAGAATACGATATACGAAGCCCAAAAACTAAAAAGACAACGCTAGTAAATCTCGCGAATGCCGTCAATAAGGCACGGCAGCATTACGAGCACTGCGGCTGGGCAGGGGGGCATGGCCACCGATAAGGAAGGTAACACAAGCAAGTTCCTGGTCTCGAGCACCAGGTAACACTAACAAATTAGGCGGCAAACAAGACAACGTTCCCCGGATTCTGACATAACAAAATGTGGATTCATGAAAACATTTGTCGAAAATAGCTCGAGTGATAGAGAAACTATATGAAAATTTATAGGAAAAATAAATATCAAAACAATAATTAATGGTAATTAATTTGATAAATCAGAACGAAGTTGAGAGATACCCTAATAAATTGAAGTTCATTAGCAGAGGAAAGCTTATAATTATTTCGTATTTTCAAGAAAACATGGTAATGTAGGTGGACTAGTTCAAAGCAAACACATGAATAATAAATAGATAAAGCATACAAAAATACTGTACAAAAGGACCTGCCGTTAGATTAGAGAGGCAAATGTTAAACAATCAGCTGTTAAATATCCATGTATTCAGGATACACGAGAAAGGAGTGAAAGAGTAAAAAAATCCAAGTTAGAGCAGAATAGACAAGAATAAGGCAAAAGGAACGAGTTCATTCTTGGGTTGCTACTCAAGTCCCATGCCGTCTAAAGAAAAACATAAATCGGACTCATATTTTCAAAACTAGAGAGTTAATGCAAGTAAGAAACTAGACTCAATCTTGGGAAAACTATGACCTATTAAAAAGATGACGAAAATGGAAATTCCCTTCAGAAGAAATTAAATTCTATCAATCACCGAAAAGCTCATTAACAAAAATGAACGAGTGCAACATGTTGCATATGTGCAGAAAATTTATTACTTTTTTGAGAGGCAACGAGCAAACGGCAAAAAATACTGTTCGCAAAAAAGTTAAAGAAAAATACATCTACATTAGAATGTGAATTTTATCAAGAAAAACTACACAAGTTTCAAGAAAATGCTAAATCAATGACAAACTAGGCACAAATTTTCGGATAAAAATGAAAGTCCTAGTGTGGGTGATCTTCAGAAACTACATCATACCCATAAGAATATAATTCACGCGAGAGGGTAATCGAACCAATACAATTTTAGTGCATCCGTCAGCTTCAGACAGAATAATACAGAGTAAAAATATCCCTCTTCAAACGAGGTCTCAGACCCAATGATATCATGGCATAATATCAGGTAAGCGTAAACGATGTACTAACCCTGTGAGATCACCAGTCGTAGCGTCAAGCGCACAGGCTTAGAGTGGAAAATCAGATTCGAAGTTAAGAGCATTTCTCATAACTCTGAGTCAGCTTCTGCTGAAGAGAGCTGATTATAATACAGCTTTCAGACGCTACTCAGTTTTCCTCAATAATTTCCGGGGCAAAGAAATCCTTCCATCTGACAAATACAAATTGCGTCTCGAGTCTCGAAAGTTTTTCTTTGGATTCTCAAATTCACAAAACGCTTAGAAAAGAAAGGTTGGGTCAAAAGAGTATGGGTTAATAATAATAATACTACGAAGGGAAAGTTTGCCTTCGCTTGCGGGACCGTAAGACGATCAAAAGAAACCAACTCCATTGCCGCTTCTTTGGCCAGAGGGGAGGGAAGAATTTCTTGAGCAAGATCCTCCTTTGTAGGGTCCCTCGTCTGTTTATTAAAGGCCTAGCCTTCGCCAGTACCTCAAAAAAAATACAAGTTCAAGCCAAATGGTTTGTGTGATTTAGAAATCTTCGCATTGAAAAACTTTCGAGCCCCTCATTAGCATCAGCATGAAGTCTTCATTACTCATTCGAGTTCGGTAATTCTTGAAACTCCCTCACAATTCTGGGCAGAATCTGCCTAGGTTTTTGCCCATGCAAAGATCTAGATATCTAATTACCTCGAGTGACTTCTCCATATTCTTCAGTGGGCCTTGCTCCTAGTGTTCCTCGCTGCGAGGACGCGATGATCAAAGCCAGGCTTCATAGGCCAGCTTGATTTGATCTCATGAACAAGGACATGCTTTTGAATTTGACTCAAAGGACTTCGGAGTTGGACTACAATTTTTCCCATATGTAAGTGAGGCTTGAAATACATATTCTCTCTGAAAGTGAGATTTTTAAATTTTACGCAAGTTTCTGTGTAGTGTTTCTAAGAAACTAACCCTTTGCATTCAAGAAAATGGTACTATACTGTTGGAAAGGATATGAGTAAATTATGTAGACTGAGAATTCGAATGTCAGCTACGAGAAATCTATTTGTTTCCAGTGTACTTTGATATTTTAACTCATTTTTGGCACATAAATTGTGAAAAAAATAACCTTGATGAGTAACAAAATGAAGTCAAATGTATATATTTTCTTTCTAGCTCAAGCGAGTATAAGCAACAACACTAGTTACAGATATGAATATATATTACTCAATAGATATAGCTCAGATGAAAACATTAATGACTGAGGGATGTGTAACGCTTCGGGTTTCAATTGCGGGAAGTGAAACTTTTGAACTTCAATCATGGTTACCCCAAAGAATGGCCACAATAAATACATTAAATCCTCAGCCACCGCAATACAGCACGTACTCTAACCTAGATCTTGAAAAAACAGACAAGAAAACACGCAGCATTTATTGCAGTTATAAACTTTAAAATGGAATGATGTGAAGTGCAGCAAGCAAACAAACTTACACATTTTCCTCAACAAAAACAAACAATAACTGAGCCTATGACAAAAATTTTAGGAGTGTTGTGTTATTAAACACGGTTCAAGGGCTATGGGAAAAGTCGTCCAGTTCACACAAGCTATAAAGTCAAGGGCTTCAATGAAGTTTTGGAGTAGAGCCAAAAGCAGTACACAATCTCCAGATGCTAGTATGGTAACGACGATCTGGACAGCAGATCATAAATCCCTATGATTCCATGAGAAAATGTCACGGCTGACCGTTACGAGTTTATAGACACACTGGAGGACTACGTCGCCACTACAAGCAAATGATAATTTATGTTCTGAATAATGTTCTTCTAAATTAAAATTGTAATACATGTTAGCAAAATTTAATATCACCCGATGTATCACGCTCACTTGTCGAGCAGGGCTTAAACAAGTAATGCCTCATTCTTATACGCGAGGCTTTTTAAACTAGGCAATCATAAAAAGCAACGTCTGTATTTTTTTTAAATATTAACGAGATCTCTGTCAAAGCCGTCACAATCACACACATCCAACAGTCGTTCTGATTACATTTTACACGTCTTCAATGTGACCAAAAAAAGCAGCCCGAAGGGGAATATAAAAATTTACTTGAAATTTTATATTCGTTCGTCCATAACTTCAACAATGTACTATGTAAACAAAATTGTAACATTAAAAAAGTTCGGTGGGTATCAAGTATGTACTTTGAAAGATGACAGGTATCTCAAAAATGGCACTAAATACGTCTCAAAACTAGGGATAATGACACTGTTATTAATTTACATTTCCATGTACGCCAGTTTTTACTTTAGTGCAGCAGGAACATATTTAAAACTGCAATCTGAAATTCGACTAATTACACACAGAACGTTTCTATCCATTATATAACAAATAAATAACTTCACTAGAAAATACTTGGCATTCCATGGTAAAAAACAGGCGTCTTTCGAAGGGAAAAACAAGTTTGATGCAATGAGTTGTATTATCCCAGAAGCCTTTGGTAGCGACCCAACAGATGTAATTAGTAAAGCATAACAACGATACGAGGCATTTCTCGGTCTAGTCAGCGAGAAGAAATTAATTAGCCCAGAGCCTGAGTTGTAGACAGCAAACATCGCAGACGCTGAATAGACGGAGCTCTTGTTTGCGGGGCCCTGAAAGAAAACTTTTGCGTCAAGATTTTCAGAGGCTGCGCGAAACGAAATCATGCAGAACGCGCTTCACATGGAGAGGGTATACAAAATGCAACCACGTAGAGGGATGCGCTATTATTAGAAAACTATGAAACAAAATCAAGTCCAACGACCAACTTTATTTCAAGGAAATCGTTTAATAAATTGAAATCATGCCAATCGATTGTATTTTCTATAACCATGAAACAAAACCATCATGAACAATCACATAATATCGTAACCAACACACAACAAGAATGACAAATGAAATGGTAACGATTTACTACATAAGAACCAGATATCAAAGTTGCTAAAAAGTGAATTATTTTCGTAGAGTTTACCAATGATTGTTGTCAGGTTTGAAAATGATCTCAATGAAACACATTAAAAATTGGCTTTGTTGACACAAGGATAAGAAGCTTCACAATTTCGGTTATTACACCTCGATACAAGAGGTTAAAAAGTAGCGTAAACATCTACAAGAAACGAAGAGGTGCAGAGAAAATAAAAAAGCAATAGGAAATTCTAAGCACTCATGCCAGATGTGGGTAGCATGTTATGTCTGTTTTCTTCAAGAGAGAGCTAGAGAAGGGAAAAGAAATGAGGAAAGGGATAACGACTAAACCAACAACACACTCCTGCGACAAACATGGCTGATTCAGTGGCGAGGAGCTATATTTACCGAAGAGCAATAAATTAACCTGAATATTAACAAATAATTTATAAACCTTGAGAAGCGCAAAGTATTTAAAAACGGCGATGAATACTCATACCCTTCAACGAACCTCACTCCAGCGGTAAGCGAACGAAAATCGTAATTACATACGATGCCATTTAATCAATATTAGAAGAGTAGTTGATGAACATAAAAAGTATGTTACATATAAAAGAAAATGCTTTTCTGTTTTCTCACTCACTAATTCTAGTTGTTGATTACAATAGCGTATTAAGCTTTAGTAGTTCCTGCCGACCACTGCATTTGTGATACTTAAGCCATGGTTGCTAGCTGAGTTGAACCCTAAACCAGTATATACCACTATTAAGATAACCTATTCTTACCACTAGGTCACCAAGACACAGATTTGTGACAAATACTAGCTAACCAATTTCAAACGAAACCAGAATTCAATCTCTACTTGAAAATTCACTCTAATGTACTTTGATACCCACGAAGTTCTGAATGTATTGGAATAAGTACTATTTTTGATTTGATTAGTACGATGGAATATAACAATAAACGTTTTATGAGTTATCTTAAATGTGCATTTTAATGAATTTCCTCATAACAGATTTTAGAAAATATTTGTTTATACGTGAAAACAATATGATATATTCGCTTGCTTTAGACGAGGGTAGTGTACAACATGTTTTCGGACTCTCTTACGAAACTTTAATGAATTACTGCACTAATGATTTACCTGAGCTACCGGTTCTCCAGACACAATTATGAAACAATTTTACCACCAGAAACTCTTTTCATTGCAATCCGATCGTAGTAAAGAATAGCCATATTTATCGCAGCGCTCAGTTGCATGATGACGTTTCTGGGATTAGGCGATTTTTTAGTGGCAAGCTTATCAAACGCACACCAGCTTTTAAATTTTTCAACGGAGGCAAAATCAAGTGGGCTGATTCAACGAAGCTATATAAGGGAAAAAAATTCAAAGAACGACGAGGAATAGTTGTTCTCCCGTTAAATAAAACTTTCGATGACGCACATGATGATGATGTACTTCATATTACTTCGCAATGTTGCAAAGTGAGAGGCAGCGTTGCTTTAACATGACACACACGGGCTGCTGAGAGCTGTCTGCTGCCCACGAAACAATCAACCAGCTAGATGAAGCACAAACATTGGCATTTCTAAAGAGTGTATTTCAATTAACGAGCATGAACACATGCAAAACCAAGCAAATAAATCAATAAAAACAATGAACGAAGCTAAAACAGGAATATCGGAATCTTGTATACTCAGAAATTAGGACGAACTGTGAGGAAAAAAATATTCAATAACGAGGAAAGATATTTATGGAACGCAAAGTGGCAAATTTCAAGAACAAGGAGCAGAGAGGGATTATTCCTCTGCACTCCACCAAAGTTTTTACTCTTTACAAGCAGCGACGAAGTGTGAGACACAGAATCCAAATTTGGAATAGTTTGCGATTGTATGACCGCGTAACTGAATTTTGGTGCCGATTTTCAAATAAAAAACTTCCAAATAAGATTACATAAAATATACACCATGCAGTTAATGCCAAAATTATTCCTACATACACCAATGCTCAATACTTTGTCATTCCTTAGAATTTAATGGTCTTATGAGTCCAAACTCTTTGTACATAGTCAAGTACACGAAAAGAAATTAAAAATTCAGTTTTCAGAACGACAAATTGGATTTAACAAATTTAGCAAGGTCATAAAAAAAGGAATCTATAACAGTAATCGTCCAGTTAGAACTGGGGAACATAACAATACAGGGTGTCTCAAAAAAATGTAAATGTAACGCACCCTTGGTGTGCGTTATCAGCGTTGTCTGGACAATAATGGTCATCAATTCGAACATTTGCGAACATGATTCTTTAATCACATTTGTCTTCTGTATTCGAAGCTATTCTATTTCACTGTATGTTCATAAATAAAGGATCTCGTCATTCGAAGTTTGAGTACATTTTTTTGAGACACCCTGTATTAAAGGTCAATAGCATGACCATTTAATATAGTAATTCTCATCATACGGTTTTTATATTTCACAATCAAATTTGAACATTGTTTGTACCGGGATATTATTCCATTCTTCAATGTATGCATGTTCTTATTCATGATAGTTTTATGAAACCCGACGATACATTCGAACCTTCAATTCTCGCCCTAAATTTTCAAGTGGATTCAAATTAGAACTCACCGAAGGCTATGGCAAAACTATAATTTTAACTTTCTGTAGCCAAGTAATCACTAATTTAGAAGTATGTTTGAGGGTCATTTTCGAGATAGAATTTCAACCACCGGCCAAGCCCAGATTTTACGCCGATAACTTGAGGTTTACACTCAGTATCTTGGTGTACTCACCAGATTTCATTACTTTTATGATTTAAATTGAATTACCAGTCCCATTTGAGCTGAAACAACCCTAAACATCATGCAAGCACCTCCATGTTTAACTGTTGACACGGTGTTCCAGGGAAGGAAAGACTCATATTTCTGACACCAAATCTTGTTTACATTGTGACTTCCAAATAATTCAATTTTTACTTAGAAACTTCATAGTGCTTGACCACAAAAGCAATTTTATTTGTCCAAGAAAGTTTTGGCAAAATTCAAGCGAACTGAAAGATGATGTGACTTGTGAAGAGGCGTCCGTCGTGGTCATGTCCATGTAGCGCTCTTCCATTCACACACCGATGAATTGCACGAACACTTACGCTGATGTCCTGCGTATTCAAGTCTTTAGCGATATTTATCAACACAACTTTCGGGTTCATATTAACCTCGTGACATAGTTTGCACGCAGCTCTTGTGGACAATTTCAACAGTCCTCCACGCGCAGGCAAAGTAGCTGTTGTACTCAATTCTTTAGGCTTGTGGATTGTACATTGATTGGCACATTGTACAGAGCTTAACTATCATTTAGAGACAGTCAAGCTTTAATAAATAGTTCCTTAACTATTACTGGACCAGTGAGTCAATAATGGGCTGCCTTAACACGTTGAGTGCGATACGACCCGCCGGTGGGTCGCTCAGGTTAGGTTCTATAATTTTTTCAAGGCTTTCTAGTGACTGTGTGTACAAAGTAAAGATTTGCACCAGCTAGGCAATCGCAGGCAACGTGTTAAATCAACGCTGAGCTCTTTTGTCCTAACCATCCTGCCATTAAAGTGAGAATGATAATGTTTATTGCATCACATAACCCTCGTTACTGAAACTTTTAAAAATATTCTGGTAAATAAATATTCTACAATGCTTTGCACATGAAATCAATAATTTCGTCGCTAACTGCACTAAAGTGATAATGTTAAACATTTGTAGACGTACGGATGCCGAGCAAAAAATCATTTCCCTCAAATCATATTCTGATCAAGATGGGATCAAATTCTTCTCAAACGACAAAATAAAAGCTAAATATTCTATAATCCTACAAGCAAGAAAGTGAAATTTAAGTGTTCATAAAGCAAGAACCGGAGCATTGTTATAAAAAAATCGACTTTATACTCAGAATTTAAAAAAATGAATATTAACCTGCTGCCCACACTACTTGAATTGTGCCCAACAGAAAACTCTTTAATATCATCAATGCGTTGAAAACTTTACCGCTTTGTGAATAACTATTAGAAAACTATTACACAGTTTTTCACGACAAAATTCACCGCACATTTTTTAAATATAGAATAAAATAGGGCAATAGAAACGAGCCCTTTGGCCCATTCTTGGGGTGCTACCCAAGTCCCATGCCGACAATTCAATTGATGCTTTGGTATTAATATTGTATCATAGCATAGTTTAGAGCCAAAATTGTTGCCATATTAACATAATCAATATCGCATGTGGCAAAGAATTTGAATAAAGGAATGAATATACTAGAAAAGCAAAATCAACACTCAGGGAATGAAAATAGTAATGAAATCTACGGTGGTCTTTCTGGGAGTTACGCAGAAATGAAAATGCATTAGAATCTTTCGAAGCACTGCGAGAGTAAGCATAGGTACAGATATATAGGGTTATAATGCTTCATGGTAATAATTATTAGGGTATTCTATTTAAAGCGTTTTAGATACCTCAATGTATGCTGTCAAAAGGCAGTTATATGTAATCATTATGGGAACCCTCCTAACTCGGGTTAGGCATTCAGCAAGGTAGAGGTGATCTAAGTATGTTTAGTATTTTTCAGCAAGCCAGGTGTTAAATCTAACAATGAACTTTGGTTTCAGCTTCACGAAAATTTCACAGGATTGTATGATGAAAATGTAAAGAGAAAAGAAAGAAGCCACGGAGAAAAATAAGTCAAAGTTGAATTTTTGTTTAGGTCAGCATGAAAGTTAGGCGCATCAAAAACTGTCTACACAAAGACAGTATTCGAACAAGAACGAGAATACATCACAGAAGGTTAACTCAGTTAAATCGAGGTGAGCTAAGGCCTTCGTGAGCCGAATGGCCCGTACCCGAAGTTTTCGAATGAAATGACCCAGGAAACGGCTTCATCAGTTGAAAATCTTTCGCGGTTCCGGGGACAAGTGGGACGGCAAGTCCCCGTCAGCAGCTGCTGTGCAGAGGCTCACAAAATGAACGATTGCAATTGACATAATGAATCCAAAGTATAGTACTGTACACAGGTTTACATTTATGACTTTGTATTGAGATTATGCAGCCAAATTGTACAATAAAAATAAACTGAATTAGCTAAATGAAACGGTACGAGGTGTCGCTACTTTGGTAACTTAAGTAATGAGCTTAATATTACACGTTAATGAAGAATAAACAACGTCGGCAGAAATTTGATTAAAATTGTGAATGAACTGTGTCAATCTGACAACACCATAAAATGTACTTGAAGAAACACATGCAAAAAAAAACTCGAGTAAACATTACACCAAGTACTTGTTATTCTCCATGTCTGGCTTTCGAAATCGCACAAATAAGGGTGAAATACTAGGCTATTACTCGTATTTATTTACATCTTATAAAATAATCCTGATATGCCTGTTTTGGGAGCTCATTAGATAATGAAACATGAATCAAACTTTATTAACATATACTATACTTCGAAGAACCTCCCAAAAAAATTTCACCCAAATGGATTCTAGTCATAAAATAAGAATTCACCCCATTTCACCAAGTTTCATTAAGAGAATGCTGAAAAATTGCAGGGTGTGGAACTACCACTTCAAAATGCACCTGGAATCACAAAAATTGTATTTTATGTACTTTGAACTCAACGATGTCTTTCTTTCACTGCCATTGACAAATGCTCAGAACGATAACTGTGGGACACAAGAGTCTTGAACGTGGGAAAATTATTTCAAATCTAAGCCATATACAGTATATATATATATATATATATATATATATATATATATATATATATATATCTTATATATATATATATATATATATATATTT
>VCRD01000022.1:261108-296022 GCA_006783055.1 Trinorchestia longiramus
TATATATATATATATATATATATATATATATATATATATATATGCATTAAAAGGAAAAACTAAAGCAGCGAACATTAAAAAAATCAACAAACAACCAAGACTCCGAATACGATTCTAGTCGTAAAAACTACTATGAGACGTGCGTTTAAATCTGCCAACAAAACACTGGTCTAAACAGATTTCAGTTCTCGAAGTAATTTTTGTACTAGTCATTCGAATTTCCAAGACACTACGATACCTCAAGAAAACTATTGTAATCACTTCATTGAAATTGTAGTCCTAATGTGTGTTGCGATACATTCTTTCTCTTAAGAAACTGATGTCCTTGTTAACGCATGCAAGATATAAAGTTAAAGACTCATGAATTCAAACTCTTTCGCATACATTGCACTCCAAAAACATATACCGATTTTATTGATCGTTCGTATCTGACTTCCATTTTACATTAAAATGAGGCACACTTACGTTCAATACTATTTTCATGAATTGAATTCGTATTTAAAACCCTGTCGTGTAAGCCTGTTCCCAACGCCGCCTTGACAGACAATAAAAATCATAATTACATTTTAGACTGATAATATTTCTAGCAGTATTGCTGCAAGTGTCTGCTCTTATTTAGGTATACCGAATTGGGGCTTCGTATTTAGTATAATATTTCAGTCCTGCATTCCATTTTTAAAAGGAATGTGTGCGGTCCATCCGCAGTCTAAGTTGGTATCTTTTTCTCCTAGCCTAACAACTCTATTTTAAATTCAAATGGAAGTATATAAAAAATTACGTTAATTTTTCCATGATAAGGTTAGAATATTAAATATTCATCATGATACCCGGCAACTAGAGCTCCTAAGAAGGTGTCTGTGATGGAACACGAGGTAGTCGTAAGTTAAGGGACCATCGCGCCGGCAGCGGAGCGCAGACTCTGCCAAACTGCAAAAACTTTGAGCATAATGAGCCCGCCGGAGCGACTTAAGAATGATTGTTCATAAAACTTGATCCATCTTCACTTTAAGGAATAATCGCCGCCCTGGAGCTGTAGTCAGCTTTTGCTCTACTCGAGACAGGAAGAAGAGCGTCCGACACGGAATTATGAGAGCAAAGGGTGAACTATAAAGAAAGGAAGCACTCTTAAAACATAGTTACGAGAGCATAAAACTAATTAAGAGTCATTCTATTCGACATAGCGGCTCGTTAAACTCTGCTCCGCCACGTCACGCTTATTTCAGCAGCAGAACATTAATAACTAGTCCTACTATTTAATCAATCAATTGATTTTAATTACAATCACTCTAAGAAATCGACAGTATTTTTCAGAGGTAACCTGAGAGTTCACGCAAGACATTCGTTAATTTATTGCACCAAACCATGAAAAAAATTCTGTTAGAAATTTTTAACTCACCGAATGAAATTGATTAACTGAATGGTTTTGACAAGATGAATTCAGAACAGGAAACTACACAAGAAAACTGTTCCTTCGTACTCCTTGAATTCAACCACGAGAAGTTACCATTCATTAAATCCCCACTTGATTGTTAATAAAAGGCTTAAAATGATATGTAAATGAGAAACATTCATAGAATAAAATATGAAGGATTACATGGAAAGTTGGAGCCAAACTGTAGCAATTCTACTTCTACGATTAGTGATGTGAAAAAATCACAGTTTACAGACGTAATCTTGATTATAATTTAAATTGGGTACATGAACTAGAATACTTGGCCTAGGACCCAAAATTCTATCAAAAGCTCCGTAGGTTCAATACAGACGATGTTAAGGAGTCGCTCCTCTGTTCAGATTAACTTCAGTCGGTGCAGAAGTTAAGGAATTGAATGAAAGAAGAAGACCAATGTCTTCTTTTCCTTTTTCCTTTTAAAGCCTTTTCCTTTTTCTTTTTCAAGACCAAGGTCCTGAAAAGGAATAAACTTTTCAAATGAGAAAAGACAAAATTTTTTTTGACTCACACAATCAAAATGAAAATAAACTTCACAGGAGAAAAGGAAAGCATTGGATCAAAAAAAGCTAGTAAAGCAGACAATAAGAACGTAGCCTAGGAAGGACAGACGAGGGGCGCTCAGAGAGAAAGAAACCTGTGAGCAGCGGTGCACCTTCCTTGTGCAGCCCCCGCTGCACTGATTATTGCTCCCTCATAATAAGACACGAGGGACGCAGATGCCAGTCACACAGACGTCAGTTCTGCCAATTACCAAGACGTGGAAAATCCAGTGGTTTGATTTGACGTGATAAGGCTGTCGACAACCTAGTGGTACGGAACCAAATGTTAGTACCAACAAAGTCCTAAACTTTGAACCCTACTCTCTCGGCTGCGAGATGTCATTCAATCGAATTGGATACTTCAACGGTCTTGCGCTGACAAAGAGTGGAATCAAGCCACTAGAGAATGGAGTGTAGGACAGCGCTCAACAGAACCTAATTAGATCACCAAGACATCACAAGGATCCTTAAAGCGTGAGGCTTCCTCCAGCACCTACGAAGCACCAAAGACATTCTACTCATCAAGGAGCAAAGGCCTTCTTGTAATTATTGGTTCCCATAGTGCCCTCTGATGCGAGAATGAACCACCACCAAGTTGATAATGTTCACGGCAGCCCCAACAACCTTCACATATTACCAATGAAGATTAGTTGCGTAAGCAATGAAAGACTCTTCTTTCAAAATCACGTGTCTTTTTCGGTACTGCTAGTCGTCCTTTCATGTATAAAAGATAAAAAAAGCTCTTTCTGGTGTGACCATCAAGTAATAAAGCAATAAATGCTTTGGTAGTGTTCAAAAGATATGACATTATCGAGAATGATGGCTTCTGTCGTCAAAGAACATTAATCAGAGGATGATAATTAAAAATACGTAACTTAATAATGTTATTGAAGCTTCACAATCTGAGTTTCCAGGGGAATTATTTTCCCACACAAATCGTCCGTGTCAGTGAATTTAAACAACACGTTGCAGCTATGGAAATTTTTTGCAGAGTCAATAAAAATTTGGAATCATTCCCCACACACATCAGAGATACCAGAATTTTATGGAGCCATTAGAAAACGATCATACTTATATTCTTATACTTTAAATGAGAAGTAAATATAATTTGAGCAATAAATAAAATAAGCGTTTTTATTTTCTATTATTTGCAGTAATAAATGTCCACTGATCGAAACGCACTATTCGTTACTGTAGAGGCAAAAGTTGTAGAAACGGTGATAACATCACAGCAAAAACAGCGTTCGTCGCATACCGCCCCTCCTGCACATTGTTTGTCAACAAACGAATTAATAACGCACCTACTACAGTCAATGAAAAGTATAAGTTTGTTTATTATTTTCCCCAGATCATTTGTCAACTGACGTGTATGATACTTCATATAAATTAAAATGACCTCAAAATGAGTATAGACAGAAAGTAATCATTATTTTAATTTGACACCAATAGTCGATGTATCAGCTACTACATAAAGATACAACAGGTGAGTTTTCAGTAAATGAACTACACATGTTTGTGCATCTTCAATCCCAAATGCGTCAAAATGTCACTCGTAAGAATCTAAAAGTTCATATAAACGCGCTCATAATACATTATACATAATTGTTTAAAAGAAAGAGTACGAAAAAACGCAATTTTTAAAACTTCAATTCAAAAGAATCTTAGGTAAAAATTAAGTTAGGACAGAACAGAATTCGCTGTTCCTGAATACGCTGACAACAGTTGTTCAAATTGTGGTTCAAATATCATATCTAGTGGCACATGTCACTGAAAATCTCAAACATGACAAACAAGTGGAAAAAAGCGTCAAAAATGCGAGCAGGATTCTTGGTTTCATTGCACGAAACTTTGAATACAAGTCAAAGAACATAATATTACCACTTTATAAAACGCTAGTCCGGCATCATTTAGAATATGCAGTGTAACTCTGGTCTCCTACCTTACGAAAAGATATTAATAAAATGGAAAAAATACAACAGAAAGCAACGAAGATGATTCCAGAACTCCGCAATCTCAGCTACGAAAGACGTCTTCAACGCCTTGAATTTATATCCCTAGAACAAAGAAGATTGAGACCTTTAAGTATCTCAATGGCCTTAACAATGTTACCCTGGAAGGGCTTTTCGAAAGAGACGGTAACGTACGAACCAGAAATAACGGTCAAAAACTATTACTGAGAAACTTCAAGATATCTCAAGCTATGAACTTTTTTCCCGTTAAAATTGCCGCAACGTGGAACCAGCTGCCAGAAAACATAGTTTCTGCTGGCACTGTGAACACATTCAAAAATCGTCTCGATAAATTTTGGATTACGAATCCCCCTAGTATTACATCCTTCTAACTCTATGTCCCTAACTCCTTAAGGCTAATGTATTATATGATTGAGATAAATACTCGTGACATAAACGCCTGTGCGTGAGTGATATGTGTGCACATGACTAAATTGACTAACGTGGTTAAGGTGTACGTGCAAGACTGATGGATTTACTTTAGACGGCATGGGACTTCGGTATTGAACCAAGAATGGGCCAAACGGCTCGTTCCTATTGCCTTATTCTATTTTATTCTACATATACCGTGGGAAGAAAAATAATACACGTTGATGAAATCGCCAGATTGCACATTTATAAACCAAGTACAATTACGAAAATTGGATTAGATATAAATAATAATAAAAAAAGGTTAATAATATATCTAAAACCCACAAATATTTAAAAGAAAAAATACATCGGAACATGTATAATAAATACATGAACAATAGTTTACAATACTTAACTTTTTTCTTAATATTATACATGAAAATTATTGTAGGATTATTCCAGAATGTTCTAATACATTCAACTATTTGGCAACCGAACTTTCGTCAGCATTCATCTCCAATAACG
Organism: Trinorchestia longiramus; assembly: GCA_006783055.1. Taxonomy (NCBI): domain Eukaryota; kingdom Metazoa; phylum Arthropoda; class Malacostraca; order Amphipoda; family Talitridae; genus Trinorchestia; species Trinorchestia longiramus. Next base: position 265,983 of record VCRD01000022.1, read on the forward strand.
TGCCATTGGTACAGCAGCTCACGTTCTGAAACGTCGTAAGCATGGGTAAAAATAAGAACATCAACCAAGATCTTCGCGAACGTATTGTGGAGCTCCATAATGAAGGTTTGTGATATCGGATGATAAGTGCAAAACTGTGTGTTCCTATAGCTTCGGTTTGAACTATCATACAGAAGTGGAAATGCCGGAATACGACTCTCAGCAAGCCTTGAACTGACCGTCCACGGAAAATTAACGATTGTGTTGCTCGAAAATTGGTCCGAACCGTAGTGCAGAGGCCTCAAACTACTCGTGAACAATTGAAGGATGATCTCAAGGCATCTGGAATCGAAGCCAGCGAACACACGATCAGCAGGGCACTACGCCGTGAAGGTCTTCGCTCCCGCATCTCTCATAGGAAACCTCTTCTCTATAAACGTCATGTCAAGGCCAGGCTGAAGTATGCCAACAACCATTTGAACAAGCCAGCAGCGTTTTGGAACTCAGTACTGTGGTCAGATGAAACCAAAATCGAATTATTTGGGAGAAACAGCACAAACCATGTTTGGAGGCAACAAAACCAAGAGAAAAACCAAAGTGCACCATACCCACTATTAAGTTTGGAGGTGGCTCAATCATGGTGTGGGGATGTTTCAGCTCATCAGGGGTAGGTAAACTTCACATCATTGAAGGAACCATGAGTGGCAGGAAATATCGTGAAATATTGGAAGAGCAACTCCGACCTTCAGCTCGTTTGTTAAAATTGAAACGTGGATGGAAATTCCAACAAGACAACGATCCAAAGCATGCTGCAAACGAAACCAAGGAATGGTTGACGATAAAGAAGATAAACATTTTAGAATGGCCAAGTCAATCCCCGGACATGAATCCGATCGAAAACTTGTGGAGGAAATTGAAAGTGAAGATTCAGAAGAGAGGTCCCTATAACATCACTAAACTCAAAGAAATTTGCATTGAAGAATGGAATAAGATTACGTCCGAAACTTGTAAAAGGCTGGTAGTGAACTACTATAAACGTCTAGAAGCCATAATTAATAATAAGGGTTATGGAACGAAGTATTAATATATATATCTTGAAATGTGTTGTTAAATTCGTTCACGTATTTATTATACTTGTTCCTATATATTTTTTATTAAATATTTGCGGGGTTTAAATATATTATTGACCTTTTTATACTATTGTTTATATATAGTCCAATTTTCGTAATTGTACGTGGTCTATAAATGTGCAATCTGGCGATTTAATCAACGTGTTGTATTATTTTGCACCCCATGGTATGTATTATCACATAGTACACGTGTTAATCAGTCAATAAATCGCTGAAATTGCAAGCATCTTGAGTGGAAATGTAAATAATAAATTCGCAAGACTCGCCGAAGTAAATTGATTTTTTGCATTCAAAGAAAGCTTCGACTGCAACCAACTAGGCACGTTTAATAATGATAGGAAAACTTATATAACAGGTCGAAAAAACGAATTAAAAACATAAACCTATGTACTACGTTGACTTTACATTAGAAAAAGTATGAGCATAAAAGTATATTAAGAATGGATAAAAATGCAAACAATTATGGGAAAACGGGCTTCAAACATACGTTGTCAACATATGGAAGTAGCCGATGGCAAGTACACTGTGCGGAAGAAAAGCTAATTTTTCTGCTCCTAATTGTTAGGGGTAATAGAGGGTAAAGGGTGGAACCTACCATGTTGAAACAAACAACTGACGCCTATCTCTCACCAGTGTCAGCTGCTCTCTGGGGGCGAGTGCAACGTTCTGTGGGACGTAACCGATTTGGTTGTTTGATTTCTTATACTTGAGGCAAAACAAGTACGAATATTTAGACAAAAAATTTTAAAACGAGAATAAAGCTCAGTCTCAATAATCTAGAGTTTGATATTTCATAAGTCGACTCCAATTCCTGAAGGAAGGTTTTTCTCCATTCGTAATTATAGGAGGAATAAATGCTTCAAGCCGAAGCATTTATGCAATGCAATGGACTTCCAACAAGAACCCCATCAGCCATTCTAGTAAAATCTTAACAATAAAGGCATCGTTGGATTTTAATTTTCACAGCCAAAAAGATAAGCAGATGCCAAAAACTAACATCGTTATCTTGTGAAATGAATTTAACCATATAGTCGCTAACAATGCCTTAAACGTAAAGTTGACCATTTTACAATTAAGTACACTCTACCCAGGAGAAGCGAAAGCCCAAATTTTTTGTTCGATAGTATTTCACATTCCATTTCCTCGTAGAGAGCTCAATACAATGGAAAATGGGTCATGCACGCCGATGGCTCAAATGGAGTAATCCGATATCGGAATTGACCATTTCAAGCAGAAACTTCATTTGCACTGACACCGAAGTTATGAAAACGTTGTTTAATAGTCGGCACTACAGTACTATGGCTAATGTACGATAAAAATGAGAGATGCAGGACATCATACAATCAAATTAGCTTAATGAACAATTATACCCATACCACGAAGACTAGAGTAATACAACCAACGATAAAAAAAACAGAAAATACCAGTGACAATGTCATAAAATTAATCACTACGGACACCAATATTCAAATGACAAGACAGAACACCAATACAAATAACACCAAAATGAAAACTGAGACTACTGATTTCGCAAAAATCCCATGTGAGTGCCATATACGATGAGACAACAGAACAAATTGTTCCAAAACTTGAGAACGTTAGCAGTGATATGCTGTACAGTTGCTCAAGGTACTGGCTGGCTGTTACTGGATAGTGAATAGAACAAAATTTCACAGAACCTGTGTTGTAAAAGAAAATGAGCACTTAAATGCTTCAGGTTTTGATACTCGAGCAATAGCTAAAAAAATTGATCATGGTTAAAAATGATTCAAATCGTTTAAAAGAAATGAGCGTACCAGAAAATGGAAATCAAATTCAAAACTCAATGTTACACAACCAGTTTGAATAAGAAAATAAGAAACGGGCGAATTTGGGTTACTGCAAGATGTCATATAAATAAAAAGTTAGTAATTTGCACTATAGATTCGAATCAACAACTTTATCGACGACAATTGGTTCAAGTAATATGGATGTTTAGACTCAAATGCTATTCAAGTTGTTCTGAAGACCTTGAGAAACTTTGAGCAAAACTTCGCCCATCGATATTAGTATTGTTACTAACTAGATTAATGGAGAAATAAAAAACACGCGAAGTACTGAATTTTTCATCTTATATAAAAACTGGAACACAAATTGCAAACAAATAATTGTAAAAATGAAGTGGGAGAAACAATATTGAGAATTACGAATGGGTTAATTTCAGAAGACTAATTGTAATTCTCTATCATAGTGACAGAATCATGTATTAATAGCCTAACAGTGAAAGTGAAGTCCTAATCTAGACTTGGAAGGAAGGCACATACAGCCAGAAGAAACAACCAAGCTAGAGAGATATTAAAGAGCGACATGCTTTAAAAGTTAGACACAAACAACCAGAATATGAAGAGGACAGAGCAGGTCAGTGACCAGTAAGTACAAAAAGTACAGCTGTCCTAGGCTTTTCTCTGTAGTACATAACACCAATCCGGCCGCTGCATGCGCACATCAACAATTTTTACTCTATGTTAATTCAACCCACGAAGGCGGCACATGAGCTCAAGTTCACGCAGTGCCTGACCTGCAGTTCAGCGTCGTCAAACCACGGCAGTTTACGCAGCAGTACAAACACATTGTCAGAACTTGTGATCTTAACTTCCAGTAGCCTGCAGCTCCCTACGACCTTTTCTTAAGACTCCCACAGACTCTCGAGTTGTTCTTAGAAATCAACAGAGGGATAACAAAAGACAGATCTTTCATTCGGTAGCCCACTCTCAACACTAGCAAGAACGATAACACACGAAAAACGAAGTTTTATTTTTACGAGTAGTCACTTCAGGACTATATCTACATTAACTCAAATTAGATTTTCAAATTATAACAACTTAACAAAAATTTAAACAAAAACATGGAAAGCCTGCTCCAGTTTTACACGATGCTATTCTATTCGTTACATTTTCTTTATTGAAAACAGAAGAAAAATTGTGATATTTTATCACTCAGGACATACTCTCGCTTTTAGCAAAATGTTAACGTAAATTCGCTCATGTTCTAGAAAGCCCCGACAAAATTCCTACCAAAAATGTTCAAGAATCGAAGTTTATAATTGCGTATAATGGATTCTCTCTTATTAGTTGGTAATGCAAATATGATACTCGGAAACTTGAGAGGATTAATTAAAAATTGTTTGTTGAAATTTCGTTCTGAATGATGTTTGTAAATACACAAACATCATTCTGCTCTTCGACAGTGAAATTAAGACAGTTGATTCAGGTAACAGTTAATCTGTAACAACATATTTTGCGTCGTAGTTTTTTCAGTTATCAGATCATATATGAAATTGTAAAATAGCGTTATGAATAATAAAAACTCGAAATGCAGAAATATTGATGAGATAACTAAAAAAATTTATTACTCGTCTAAAGTTGTAAAGTTTCAATGAAGATCACACTTTATTTAGGTTATCTCAAAATAAATTTGAAAAGAAATATTTGAATATCCTAATTTCAATATTTCAACTTTGAACGTGCTATGAAATGAAGAAAACAGTTCGAGTGAATTACATACTAGTTCTACCATATCAAATGAGGTGTAAAAATGCGTTAGCAAATACCTTTGTCTTGGAATATAGAAGTAGAGGCAGAAAAAGAAAGATATTTTATCAAAACAAATTAGAAATTATGAATAAATTCAAGTCGATAGTTTTATAGCGTAACATTTAAAACTACCAAAAATTAATTTGATTTGAAATATCAAACAAGATTACTAAACATTAGATTACTGTGCCCCAGTATCGATGTGATTGTTCGTCGATCAAAAGTAATTCAGTACTTTTGATTGTAATAATCGGTGTACATAGAGACTCGGTAACGAATTTAATGTGATTGAAAATTACATCCATTTGCCACGGCAGTGTTTAGGGGACACTGGAACTGGTCTTAGTCGTTCAGAATTAGCGTCGGTATTTTTTCAAATAAGCTCATTGGTATCTGTTATGATTTCGATAGCGGCCTAACGGTAATAGTTGGTAGCTCATCTTTGTTTTCGATAACTTATACGATATATGGGATTTGGGTACCAGCCCAAGAATGGGCCAACTGGCTCGTTTCTATTGCCTTATTCTATTCTACATAATTTTTCACACTGTAGAAACAGAGGGCGATACTATTCACCATATAATAATAAATAAAAGGCACCTCCACTTATAAACACAAGACTGAAGAAAAATATTAGGGCAAAACAACTAACCAAAAGTGACACAATCAGAAAGAAAACTATAATTTTTATAATCTTTCAGATGCGCTTAATTGCAGAGCAGCCCCTGCAACACTCGAGCAACACGGGCACTGGCTTGTCAAGTCGTGATACAGGGAAGATGAGACGGCAACTTGGCTTCCTGATTTATTGTTTCCGTAATGACAGCGAACTCCTTCCGAAGACTCCGTTGGAACGACCGACGGACAGGTTAAAATTCATCGACCTCAGTTGGAGTGCAGCTCAAACGACAGGCGAAGAGGTTAATGAAGCTTTCAAAAGTTCGATGCCAATCGGCAATCTGCTCACCTTCAATGTTTACGGCAATCAAGAGCTACGATATACATCACGGCTCGGATAATTTGCCACTAGGTGACACTTATGTGCGACCTCCTGATGTTGATTTATTGAAATTTCACTGCCAGGTACGTCAAAGTAAAGATTTCAAGTAGAAACTATAGTGATTTAAAGTCCTTTCAACACCAGTGAGTGATTTGTGAACGATCAATGATATCAAACGTTCAACGTTACAAAAACAGACAGTAAGACAAATTGATGTAATAGACTACTGTTATAGAAAATGAGTATTGCTTGCGAGGATTCAAAAAATAGAAATTATTTGTTGAACATAACCCCCCTCTTCATTTTGAAGACTTGATGAACTATTGAGGAAAGATGCAGTCTCACAAACCTTTTATGTGTGATTAGGAAGACAGACCCCAAAACAAAAGAAACAGACATGAGAGCATTGCTCGCTTAATACGAAGCAAGTAGCACCGGCGGCGAACGAATCAAGTTTGTGTAGATGCCATTTGGGGCTCGGTGCCCAGGCAGCTGCAGGGATCACCCGCACAATTTCTGGGGCGAAAAGCTCGGACCAAAGCAAGATCGAGGACGCTGGAACAAGCGTGAAATATTGTGACAGAAATGTTATAGTTCCCGAGACCGAGGAGACTAAGCCGCTAAACATCTCCGCATCAAACTGCGCAAAACGTGCACGTCCGAAGTATAGAGATAGTGAAGTGGGCGACTTGGGTGACAGTCCCGAGGTAATACAGAAAGATTTTACAGGGGAAAGAAGTGCACTGGCAGTGACTGCGATGATGCATGACGACGTTCGCTTAGGACGTCAAAAGTGCACTTTGTACTTGCTCAAATTTAATTATCCAGGGTAAAATAATTATCAAATTTAATTATTTGATAATAACTTACAAAAAATTAACTACAGCGATACGCACTGAATAAATAAATGCCCGCCAAGTGTTCATACTCTGTCAAGTGAAAACGGAAACAAAAACATATAGTTTAGAAAAACAATACGCAGTTAGGACTTACAACTAATAGCCTTCAATATGTGTTTATTTGTGCTGACATGTGTGTGTTCATATCATGTATAGCAGAGCGTACCCCATTCTTTGTAAAAAAACTACAATATTGATCCTTGACGAGTAAAAATGCTTTATAATAACAGCTGCATGGAAATGAAGAGGAAAATGAGTGATGAAGACACACGCCACACGTGTAATTGAATAATTGAGGCGACAAAATGTGCTTTCAACTCAGAATGAAGCACAGAAAGAGAAGCAGCTGCAACAGCAGTACCACGTAAGCTGCAAGGAGACCTTGCAGCAAGGGAGCTCTTCATCTATTTGGGCTGCTGCGAGTGTCAGCTTTTCTTTACTTATGAGCCGTGGTACTGAACCTTTTGCTCTTTATCGCCTTGTTTATGCCATGCGCAGGTTAGTAAGCCTTTAGGTGCCGTCAGGGCGCAAGAAAAGCAGTTCTGAGCAGCAAATTGTACGGAGTCAAGCGTTCGATTTCCAACACGGTGGGCAAGTTTGCAGTGAGCTTCGTGCAAGGTTCAAAACAAATGCTCCTGCCTCAAGGCCGGGCGCATAATTTGCACGAGTTCCAAGAGAAGAGCCTACCTCATAAACCTTTAAATGGGCATGCGTGAATAATTCGGTAACTGAAAATGGCAGAGGTGCAGCACTTCATATTATAAATGCCGTCCATCGTTTGAAAACACAAACTATTTATCCTCATCAGAAAGCAAAAAACATTATATTGGAGGGGTGTCTACAATCTTTCCTACAGTAAAAAATTAAAAAGTTTTAGTTTCACTGAGAATGATGGATAGTCTTTCAGGCACATTTAGATCATTTGCTCTTAGGAATATACTGTAGTTCGAGAATGAATTATACCATACATATGACCTGGGAACAATATTTCACACAACATCAATACAAGCCTTGCAACTATTCTTTTTCTTTACGCCACAATTGACATGTAGGAATAGCAGAACAACGCCATTGTCTTAAAACCCACAAAATTGTTTTCCTGCAACACAACTCTTGCGTTTGGAAATACCTCACTTTTCTAACTTCAACATCTGACACTTTTTCTAGGAAAAGACTTAAAAATAAAAGAAGAAAAATATCCCATTATATATCAGCATCAGAACCTACCATTTCCTCTCGACTAACATTTCAAATAAAAAGAGAATCTATATTTCGCCATTTTCACGAGACTAGGCTGGTGTACAGCGTAGTGTACGAATGGTCGGCGGTGTATTGCCTGCATTATTGCTGTCCAGGCCTCAAGTAAAGGTCACTTGCCGGTCTGTGTGCCTCACCAAGTCGTATATCATGCACGACTGGAACAGGTTATTTGTTCCATATAAACCTTGACATACGTCGTAGTATCGTACTATTAAAATAATTTGATTCACTGAATTTTTTTGACATATCCCCATTTCAAAACTTAGTTTCGTTTCAGTAGTTCGTAACAGTAATGTGTGTGTCTAGTAATAGATCTATATATTTCTTCCATGAATCAATATAACGGATGCAATATTTTTAAAACGAATCTAAAATAAACGTTTAAAACGTTTGAAAGCATTTATTAAATGTTTTACTGTTCCTCATTCTGTTGTTAGATCTCATGTGGTGAAGTGCGATCTCTTTGTTCGTTTCTACAATTTTAAAAAGTCTGGTGTTATTAATATCCGGAAGTAAAACTGCCTCAAAATTTTAAAGGACGATCGTGCTTCGAATGAAACGCAGCCAGTCTTTTTCTTGTAACTAGTGAGAACAGGCTACAAAAACGTCTTTTTTATTACTTTCGTAACTTGATTGAAAATTCGAATTACACTACACGGTTGGTAGTGAAATATGAGAAAAATATCCCACTGTCATCAGTATTCTAGGTGCTACTACAAGGCTTCTAAATCACGCATCTAGGCACTACAGCAGCAAGCAGGAGGTAATAATTGTACGAAAATGAACATGTGATAAGCAAACACAGTACGCGATCCAATGGAAAGTTTTATATACTTGATATCCTACGATATACTATTTGTGGTACAAATTTCAACACCATGCTGAAGGTAAACGTTCAACACGCACCATGTATATCAAACTGTAAATACAAAGAAGCTATCGTTAACTACTGAATAATTCTCACTGAGAGCTGGAGGATAATCAGATGATCACACTTCATGTTTCTCCCACATAATGAAATTAATGAATGTCCAAATAGAAACTCTGCGACGTGAGCACCTATGTTGAAGATTAGACCAGGTATCAAAAACAGGTCACAATACAAACATTTCAAAGTCCTCCAACACACTAAGTTCAAGCACAATATCTAACATTTTATTCATTTACAAAGACCTAAATGGAGTTCTTTATGCTGCAAAAAAGTTGAAAATAATAATAACCCTCTCAGATTGTGCTCTGTGAATCATTCAATATTATTTAAAGCGTAAAATAAACATTTGCACACTAGACCAGTATTGCCTCGCGTTGAAATGCTTCACAGCCTTCAAGTACTTATGAACATAAAACACTCTGTCGCAGGAGAATTACATGGAAAACTCAGCATTTGATCAAAAAGTGACACGAAGTTCCAGTTGCCGTAGCAGCAACCAATATAACGCGTCTACGATGCCCGTAGCGCGTACGCTAACCCAACATTGTGTTCAGAACGCTGTCGAACACATCGCAGAGTTCAAAGCTAACCTGCAGTTTGAGAGTGGTCTCATGCGTATAAATGAAGATGGTTTAACACGTTTCTTGCGATTACCTAGCCGGTGCGAATCTTTACTTTGTACACATAGTCACTAAAAGACTTGGAAAAAATTACAGAACCTAACCTAAGTGACCCGCCGATGGGTCGTATCGCACTCAACGTGTTAAGTGTGTTACAAACCACATTCATCGTACACTCTACGTAGAACACTAGAGTTTTGGCCAGGCTTTATATTGAACGTTTGATTTGTGTTGTGCATTCGAATGAGTCCTGTTTCATTAAAAAAAATTGTTATTAGAATATCAAACCATCATTTCTAGGAAGTATTTTTAAGCTTTCTCTCACGCGAGTATCCGGTGAGTACGAGTATATTTCCAGTACAAAGTTCATGATATAAGATAGCGTGACAGTGAGTACTTAGCATTTCATAAACGGTAAGGCATATAGATTTAAAACATTGTTGAAAAATAATAATTTACATAATAGTTAAACCATTTTATGCGCTCGGGGATTGTTTTATATGTGGTGTGAAGCCTCTAAATGAGCCTAAAAATTGAAGAATAAGATAGAAAAATGAAATATAAAAGACGCTGGTGTAAGAGGTCAGTTGCACGGAAAAAAGAAAAATAAATAATCGTTATCGGGACCAACTTTTAGAAACATCATGCAACTTCTCAAAAATACTGTACGTATACCCGAGTTTAGCATACTATTTTGATTTCAATGAAACCAAAAACATGTAGTCAGTATATGACCCCGCGCTGAGAACCGTCGTCCTGTTGTGCCAGAATTTTCAAAAATGAAAAATTCCTCGGAAATGCATCGCCAATAAGTTTTTAAAAATATCAGAAAACTGGTCGCGAGGAGCCTCTCAGGCTGCTAAGGTGGTGGAAATTCGCTCAAAACACGGCCTGTTTTGCGAGCCTGGAACTTCAATCAAACGCTGGCTGAGCTCATTTTACGACGCACTGGAGGCACCGCTGAAATCTAAAGCATTTAATAAAGTCTCGAAGAATTTGAAGTTCATGTTCGCTTTAATACTGAACCAAGAAATTTCGGCACAGATGAAGCCTATTAGGAGGTAAAATACTGCTAATTACAAAGCCACCGTCAATCACAGTTGAGAAGCATGCAACTTGCAAGTAGACTCACTATATATACCGCACAATGTTCCCAGTGTCAAGTCGAAATTCTGTGTTAATAACATTAATGCGTTAGAAAATACCCGAACATGTCTCGAAGTATTGATACCCGAGGAGCGGTGACGTGAACTATCCTACAAAAAATAGAGTTTGAAAAGTTTCAAAAACTGCAGTAGAATATATAGCTTTTGTCACTCAGAGAAATCAGTACAGCAGAACCTTGAATAACTAACATAATTCGTTTAATGAGTCTGTTTTTGAACCCAAACATTCCCTTACAAAAGTAATGATTTTCAAATTTTGTAAATCTATTCAATCACTACCAGCCTAAGAAATTTGACATTTTTACGTATGTGCGCGTTTTTCTGTAATAAAAAATAAATTATGAAATTAAAATATTCTTTATTATAGACATACTGTACTAAAATAAATAAAATAGTACGGTACGGTACTCACTCTTTTAGTCATATTAGCTGCTACTGTTGTCTTTGTTTTGAATCAGATACGAAGGTAATTATGTTTAGCATAATTTCTTTCTATGCTTTCATCCACTATTATTCTTAGATTTTTTCAGGCGATATAATAATGGGTTAAAATAGCACAAAAATATTAAACGATAAAACACAAGACTTGGCGGTGGGATAATATGTCCTGGTATATACAAAAAATCGTACCTAGAAATGCGTTCGTTAACAGACAAAACCTGTTCCATTACTGATTTGTTAACTGTCAAACAAATGAGGAGCGGACGTCAAAAGTAAAAAAAATGATGGGACACTTTTAATAACCTTTCAAATCTGGTTACCCAATTTCATTCTGAAAAATTAAAGCGAGAGAAATCCTCAGCCATCAAGTAAACGGCGCACTAGTTCAGCACAGCATAGGGTTTCTGGGAATTCAGTGACATTTGCTCGATGTACAGCAATGAAAATTTTGAGTTATTCGTCTTCCTTATATTTTGTGTCATTACGCATAGTTCCGTTTATTTTACTCCTAGCTTTCCTTTAACACGGCCGGAACTGCTCGATTTTATGATTGCCTTTTGAGGGGATACCGATGGGACATAAAATAACTCCACTTAAAATATTGCTTACAAACATTCGTTTAAATATTCTTATTTTCCTTCACCACGTTATTTGACCGCATAAAGACCAAAATTAATGTCTGGAACAAACGTTCATATTTTATTGACACAAGTGACAGCTTTACAATATACTAATCAAGACATATAAATTCAAACTTTGTAAGAATTGAAGACTTAGTGCGCAGCAGTTTAATTAAAGAGAAGCCAAGCAGCCCGTTTGTAGCGCTGACCACAAGCCCACGAGTAGCTGTAGTCACCAAAAAAGCCGTGTGTTCGACAGCGACAAGCCACAAGAAATCGTGTTGCCAAATCGAGGGAAGAGCGAGCAGTGAACAGATGAGTGTTTGTCTACATCTTGAGAAGTGGGCATGCAATTGAGAGCCTTGAACAAGGTTCACTACTTCATAAAAGAAAACAAGGAAGCTTATACAGAAATACTGTAAAAAATACTCCTTCCGGTTCGAAATATTTGGTCCGTATCAGTTTTGAAATTGGTCTGAAATATTTGATGCAAACAATTTTGAACTTTTAAGGAAGGTTTGTTTCAAAGAAAATGCAGGTTAACTTAATCTTATACTTCATACATTATCAGAATACATTAAATTAAAAATATATTAACAAGTAAAAAAGAATATTGTGACATTAAATGAGAATAAATCTTAAAATATTTACTCAATACTTGTTAATTTATGCTTTTATTCTTGTGAGATCATGATTTAATTTGGAAGAATTCCTTTTCTTCTGAACTATATTTTCAACAAATGTAGTCGGTAATTGTTGCCACCGTCAGCCAAACATAATTTGTTCCAATGATTGCTGGATAGTAAGGAAAATGTTATCTGATCTCCGAAATTTTTCACTGCTGTCTTTCACTACTTCAATTAAATTACTAACGTTAATTGAAGCTATTTGGGGCTGAAGGTATTAGATTGAATTGAAATAACCTAGTTCAAGTGCATTCAGGTCTGGAGTGTTTGGAGGCTGGTTAACGTTTCAGCTTTCGAGCTTTCGATCTCTCCAGTAGAGCCTGTAATACTGGTCTTCGTTCAGAATCGGTTAGATCTTTTGTGTGTCGTTTATGCGTGCACTTTGCATTAGCATCATCTTGATTTTCCTTAGTCATTAAATTAGTGCGGGTAGTTAAAGAAAAAATTCAATATCATCTGGGAAAGAAAGAGACAATTATATTCACCATAGCCACTTATTTACCTTGATGATAAAATTCTAGTTGAACACACTTTAAACAACCGTTTGTTGTACAAAAAATAAAAGTTATTCAGAAAAAACTACAACGCAGACACTTTTCTACTAGTGCACCAAATATTTCCGACGGCAGGGAGTATAACATTTGCGATGTTGTAGAAACTTCGAAACAAAAAAAACTAATTGTAAAAAAATCTGCATTCAATAAACACTAAACTTAAAACCGTAGAAAAGAGAAAAATGACCAACTTCTCCCGCTGCGTGTCAGTGCTCGAGAGCAGCACGAGAAGCGTTACTTCAGGTGAATTATTAAGAAGCGCTGGGAAACCCAACTGAGTCCCTCACGCTTCGGGGTATTAGAGACAATTTATGCACGGCCATTAAAACTTCTCAATGGAAACTAATTTCCACGGGAGCATTTTGATCGCATTTAACAGTCTTTTGAAGCGAACTAAAGCAGCGCACCTTAGTCAGCAGTTCGCTCTAGAAGATGAAATAAAGCGGCGAATAATTCTATTATGACAATAGCAAATCTTAATATGCAGAACTGAGCGATAACAGAGCGCAGAGTAATGTCTTGAGTAATGGAATAAGAAAAACATGAATTTTTTGCACAAGTCTGACAATATATTTACGTCCCTTCAACAATGGAAGCAGAGTTAGTCCGTGTAAACTGAAAGAACCTCAATCGGAAAATGTTGAAGCACAGTTTTACTGCCTTAATCGCTTCGAAGAATTTCAGTCGCAGTTGTGAATTTGAGATATAGAGTTAGGTGAATAAATATTCGATGCACCTTTAAAAATTGACCTTCTTAGTTTTATTGTTACAATGATCACAATTAAAAATTATAACAACTTATAACTTACACCCAAATGAGTATATTAATACACAAAAGGTTTCAAAAAATTTATCAATAGAGAAGATATAACAAAAAATGTAAAATGACTGGGATAAAACGTATTCGATACATAATGCTAAACTCAATTTAATTATTTTATTGCGCTTCCCTTGTTTACTATTTATAACATGCAACTGGTTTCTATACTTTGAAGTGAAGCGAGTTTTTTGCACGTACTGATAGAAATATTTTCCTATTCTTCCTCGCAAATCTTTTCTACAACATGCGATTTTCTGCTCTTTCGCTTACTAACACTAACTTTTAGTTCACTCCAAAGATTCTGTATTGGATTCGGGTCCTGAGACTGGCTGGACCACGGAAACAGCTTTACTTTGTTTTCTGCAAACCATTTTATAGTTGCTTTCACAGTATGCATGGGGTCATTGTCTTGCTGGAATTCCCAATCTTCTCCCAACTTCAACGTGTCAACTGATTGGAGAAGATTTTCCGCCAGAATTCCACGATGCATGACCCCAGTCATGCGTCCTTTGATGATGATACGAAGATTGCCAGTACCATGAGACGAGAAGTGACCCATAATTATGGTTTCCTCCCTCGAATTTAACAGTAGGAAGGTGATTTTTGGTTTCAAAGCCTCGTCGTTCTTTTTCCAAACATGAAGTCACTAATTATGATTGAATGACTTTATTTTGGTGTCATCTGACCAAAAAACATTATCCCACAAGTCTTCTGGTTTTGATAAGAGGCTGTTTGTAAATTTAAATCGAGCTTAACTTGACGTTCGGTCGGAAGAGGAACTTTTCTGGCTTTATAGGATCGAAGTCCATATTCTCTCAACATATTTGTTACAGTATGACGAGATCGACTGTTCTAACTGATCCTAATTCTTTTACTAACACTTTTCGGGTAGTTTGAAGATTTTTTGAAGCGATTCTCACCAGTTTATTCATTGCTCGGTCGAAATTTTCTTTGGAGCACCCGTTCGGAGTAGATTTTCAGTAGAATGACGAGTCTTCCACTTCCGTATTATCGATCCCACTGGCGAAGGATGCAGGTTAAACTGTTTTCCAATAGCCCTATAGCCTCTACTACCTTTATGGGGATCGACAATTTTATTTCGAATGTCTACCTTGAATTATTTGGCCTTAGGCCTTGTCCAAATATGGTAAATGATAACAGTACACTGCACTCGTTTTAATCGTGGTGTTAAAAACACTGATTAGATGTTTCAATCTTTAAAAGAATTTTAAAATTAAGAATACTTCTGATATACAAACAAATACAATATAAAAAATACGTTTGACAAAAATAAATGTAAACAAGTATTTAAGCGTTATGTATTAGATACCTTTTTGGTATGGTCATTTTATATTTTTTGTTATAAAATTTCTACCGAGAACTTTTTGACAACTTTTCGAGTAGTAATATATTCGCCATGATATAAGCTTCAAGTTGTTATAATTTATAATTGTACTCATTGTTACATACAGAGGAAATATTAAGAAGTTTAATTTTTCAAGACATCGAATACTTACTCACCTATCTGTATACAAAAGAAGTTGAAAGCACTCGAGCTTTTGTAGCAAATACCGGCTATTAGCATAAAAAATATAAGGCTCACGTATTGTACCTTTAGCACTGATCACATCAAAACCCACAGCAGATTCACACACCATTTGTTGCAGACTTCCCAACTCCCATGTCTAGGGAAAGCTGGATTTGAAGTTGACGACGAAGGCAAGTCAGATCAGTTAACCACTTTTCCCAAATGCCTAAAACGGTAACACTGACTCCGTAAAGTAAAGTAAAGTAGAAAATAACTATAAGTCAGAAGAAAGACACAACCGCAGATGAGCCCATACTAGTTTTGAAAAGCCAAAAATTCAAATAAAATGTGATGCATGTATGAAACAGGATAATTAATGTTTAATTTTACATGTAGAGTCAGTGACTTCAGACCAAAAGAACTCACCACCATCACTCTGTGAACTCAATAGCAGACGTCTACACATGCATCGTTTTACTGAATACGTACATGCGCTAGTACATGGACACGAAGGTACCGGGTGAAATTGTCACTGCCCAAGCAAAATTTAATTATTGATAAAAATAAAACTATTCTAAACACGGTACAGGAAGAAGCACTAAAGCAACATAAAAATGAATTGAACTGCTTCCACTGAACTATTGTAAAGAGGAAGCACAAAGTTCGAAAGCGATCATATCAATAGAAATATGAACTCCAGAGTTATTATAAAGGATTTTAATAATAATTCTGTTTCCGATAATATTCCCTATACGTAAATAAAGAATACTTCATCTATACATCAAAATACGTAAAACTCAGTAAGAAACGAGCGTGTGAAAACTCAATCTTAGAGAATAGTGAAGGTGGATGACCTCTTCAAGTCCTATGTGCAAGCAACTCATAACGCTGTATAAATGACCCGAAGATATAGATCTTATTTGGTGTGAAAATCAAACGGCATACCAAGGATCCAATCCTGTTGAGCACGGCGTACGGTGAAAAGTATTCTGTCAAACACAGGACTATAAACTCAGAAAATTCTAAGTTTGTTCAATGCCCGGGATAAATGATCTCATTCCACTGTACGTGGTACCTTAAACCTACGTAACAGGTCGCGTCAAGAACCATGCCTTACTAAAAAAATGAGAATCAAGTTAAAAATTGCACCTGTTTTACACCTAAATTAAGAAAAATTCATTTTAGAAACAACTGAGAGGCGAGCTTCATTACACTTAAAAAATGAACAAAATATCTGAAGTGAAACAAATTTATCTGATTCGCTGAAAAAAATTCGAATATTGCTTCTCTACGACTTATAACTTTGTAGAGATAGAACTTTCTAAGACTTACAAGTCCAGTTCTGGGAGCAGCATATCGTCGACCGCAACTACGACGTAAGAAAATTTTCATACACATGTACATCTACTATGTAATAGTTTCGGTGAGATCGCCCTTGCCAAGCGAACAAATAATTTAAGACGTAATTTAATATACTTAAACCTTGCCTAGAGTTCATGGACCATGCCTAGGTCAAACACGGTATATGAAAACCTCTGATAAACTAACGCCTCGTGCTAGCTGATGAAGACAGTAGCATGCCATATTTAAGATCTTGATCTTACCACCAAGAGGTCGCTGGGCTCGAAGCTCCAGCTCGGAGACTAAAGTAAATCTTGTCCGTAATAAGATCTGGATTACTTGGCGGCCATAGCAGCTGTGCCAATATTTCCACAATAACAGAGCTTGATTGATCCGTTTAGCGCGTGGACAAGAGACCTGGTAGCTCAGTAGTATTGATCATAGAAACGCAACCAACATCCTTTTCGACGCGATTGGAACTTACCCTTAATGCCATTCAAAACGGGGCTTAGCATCAGCTAACACAGCTGGGTGGCCCACGGGGAACAAGTGTTGGGCAAGTTAGTCTTTTAGAAAAGAGAATACATTCTTCGAGGTATCGGTTATTACACCTTATATGAGCTCAGAACTTCTTCGTGTTTTCTTCAAGTAGATTGTTAATTATAGCATTTTATGGGTCAATGCACCAGAACCTACGTAGAGTGGGTAGGAATGCATATGTATTTTATTTGATAGAAACACAATACACGTCAGATTTAAGGATGGCATGTTGAAACTAATCGGAAATCATTTTAATGATCCACATTTCCATTTTGGATTGGCACGGTAAACTCAAATTGAAATTTCTTAGCTTCAGTGCACAAACAAGTTGAAAGGTGGCAGTCCCAACAATTTTCATAATCAACGAACACAATAAAATTATACTCAAGAAAAAAATCCGTAGCATAGTCATATCAACATAGATATTGAAATGGACAAGTCTTATTATACTGTAATACTTTAATTGCATAAAGAACAAAAATAGACCCTCTTTCGTCTAGAGAAGGACTAAAAAATTACGAGAATTTTAAAAATGAACCTTGCAGCAGATGTTATCTGTTACGCATCACTAATGTCATATGTCATCGCCCATTTTATCCTTTTTATACATTTGAACTTGTACTTCAATGTAAAGTAATTCAAAAAATAATAAAAATTAATGCCTTATATAGCTAAAAAAAGGTCAATTTAAAACTTTGATGAACTTCGCTCCAAAAAGGTGACGATTTGCGAGATGCATCAGCTCCGACAGATGACGCTTAACAGGTTAAAGGGTTACACCATTTCATGTTTGCATGTCTCTTAACACTCAATCCAGAAAGAAAGCTGTCATAGACTACAAAACTTAGAAAATTTCTAGTATCAGATGTTCTAATGTCTCTATATATCAACCAAGTAGCGATTGCTCGGCACATGACTTACATCTTTGCACAATTTTCTAGATAATTATCAGTTACATTTGATTGAAGTTACCTTTAGTTCCCACCTACACATTTGAAGGCACGTGGGTAGGAAGTGTTCTGAAACTATTTTAGTTCAACAAAAACATCGAAATCGTAAACCGCGTCTGAATAGGACGTAGAAACAAAGCTTTGGTGCAAGAGCTGTCGTACCATCTAATACTAAGAATGACCGTCGTGTGTTTATATATTTATTTATTTATTTATGTTTCGTGTCCTTAAGAATAGATGAAGAAATTAGCACTTGGTTTCAGTTCACTGGTAAATTAATACACTCATTTTCTCTGTAAAAGTGCACTATAATAAGTCACTTTCAAAAAAATTACAGAAATGCAGAGCCTTATATACTCGAGTCCGTTTCGTGGATACCGAGTTCGGTGGGGTATTGCATATTACAATATACATACACAAGCTCGCAGTTGCTTTCAGTAATGCTGAATTTCTGTATCTAGGATATGACACGAATGGCTATAACTACTTCTATTGCAGCTCAAAAATACTGTAATCTAAGTGTTCATTATACACTAGATTTGCCATCATTTAAGATGGCACGGGTACACTAGTTCTATATAATATTCTCCTTGTTTCTTCCTAAGTTAGTTAGTACGTTACGCTTTCGTCGAGTTTGCAGTATCATAGCTACCGAATTCCTCAGCGTAACATTAAAAGATGATCTTTACATGCATTGATATGTTTGACATTTTATATAAACTTCACCTAATTGTTGACATATATTTAATCAGAGATCCATATCTTACATACAAATCTGTCCTAAATCTTGATAGTATCAGTGACTTTTCTTCATGTTTAAGTAATACTTTCGCCGATTATAGCCTTAGAACTACACAATGGAGCGAAGATTGGAAGCTGCTCGCGATAGAATGAGACTCTACAGGCAGAGAATAAGGAATGAACAACGGCACGAAATCCTCGAGAGGGAGAGGGAACGTCAGCAAGTGAGGCGAACTGCAATGAACGATGTACAACGTGAAGAGTACCGTCAGCGAGACAGTCGACGAAAGCAAATCATGCGTGGAAATATGGACGAGGAGCAGCAACCACAGTACCGCGAGCAGCAAAGGATTTGCTGCGTTTTATGGGTTTTTCTGTTCAAAACACTTATTCTTTGTGCTATCCAGGAAAGTATCAGTTTTATCAAAACATAGTTGTTAATTAAATATATTTCTCATCATTTAATCGGAGATCCATATCTTACATACAAATCTGTCAGAAGTCTCGATAGTATCAGTGACTTTTCTTTATGTTTAGATGACTTAACTGAGGCACAGCGTTATCCTCTTGAGTTCCATAATTCACTGACACCATCAGGAACGCCTCCTCATAAATTATGCTTGAGGCCTGGCTCAATAGTAATGCTTCTTCGAAACATTTCTATTCAGAATGAATTCTATAATGGGACAAGACTTGAAATGGTGGCAATGCATCAATATTCAATTGAGGCTTTGATTATTAGCGGTTCACTAAATGGAAGACGTGTTCTTATTCCCAGGATAAAGCTGGCACCAAGTGACCCTAGCTTGCCATTCACATGAGAGAGAACGCAGTTTCCTATTCGTTTGTCATATGCCATGACTATCAACAAGTCACAGGGGCAAACATTCATGAAGGTTGGATTATTCCTACCTCACCCCATTTTCAGCTACGGATAATTTATATTTGAGATTTTTAAGAGTATGCAAACTTTCAGATGTAAGAATTAAGGTAATAGACACTGATAAACACAAAGAGAAGAGGAAGAACTTTAATAAAGAATATTGTCTGCCAGGAGGTGTTGGACTGAATGAGTACATCAAAAATTCTCGACTAGAATGTGATCTTATTACTTGTATTGAACTGTGTAGCACAATATTACTTCCTGAGTATTTATTTGTACACATTATTTTATCTCATTTGTGTCAGTTCTAAATTTAAAATACAATGGATAATATTCTCATAGAAACGTTAATAAACACATATTTGCTGCGTTTTATGGGTTTTCCTGTCCAAAACCCCAATTCTTTGCGCTATCCAGAAAAGTATGTTTTATCAAAACATTTGTTGATAAAATATACCTCTCATCCCGCGAAATTTCCACGGGTCCTGATAGTACAAAATATAATACTAGTCTATATTTTGACTCAGAAAAATTGAATATGTTCGCAAGACGAATCCGAGAATGATAAAAGGGTGAAGTGCCTGAGAAGGACCATTGGTTGCGGCCAAGCGGGAAGCAGAGAAGGAAGAGCGGAAGAGGCATATCTGGCAAAGAGCGATGTTGATAGATGGCCATCTCTCGTTGGCAGCCACAAATCGGATCAAAAGAGGGTCAAGATGGCCTGAGGGAACGGTCAAGCGCCACAGTTGGCAGCTGAACACACAGAAGCCAGAAGCCTTGAGGGTGTCCGAAGGTCCAAGTAGACAGCCGCAATCTGTTGCCGCGACTCTGTTCGTCAACTGCATCCGGGCCAAACACTGCCAGCGAGAATACGCACAGCAGCTTGCCTGCTAAAGGCACCAGGTTATGCTGCTCAGTGCAAGCGCCATAAAAGCAGCCTTGCTGG
Organism: Trinorchestia longiramus; assembly: GCA_006783055.1. NCBI lineage: Eukaryota > Metazoa > Arthropoda > Malacostraca > Amphipoda > Talitridae > Trinorchestia > Trinorchestia longiramus. The sequence goes on from VCRD01000022.1 coordinate 286,590, forward strand.
AATTGGATAAAGGAAGGGGCTCGTCGAGGAAGATCCCTTCGCCGTGCAGCAGAAAAAGTAGAAGTCCATTCCTTGAAAGACACGGATTTTTAAACACCGCACTTTACCAGGTGATAATTGCACATCGTTAGCTTTACTGCATGTTATGTAGAATAAATTGTATTGAATTTTTGAAACTAAATGTTAAGTGAAGATGAAAAAATGAAGAAAATTATGAGGTTTCGAACACGTTTGTGAGGAGGTCAACCTCAGGATTTCTCGGCCAACCGCACAACTTACCAATTAGCAAGTTAGAACGGTTTAGTAACTAATGAGGCAAAATTCTCTGACTTAAAAGTATATACACAACGTAATAAAAACTGGACAATGATCGAACTCGTAGTTCTATAAGAAATGAGAAGCAAGACACGCACGAAAACTACTTCGCAACTAAATTGGTATTTCGCCTACATGAAGCGTTCGGCTCGCAGTCGACGCTGGCCCAACACGGTTTCCTAAACATCAATCGCCAAGTAAACACGTGTAGAGTGCAGATGCGTCTTGAAATTTTAACCGGGAGCAACTAATGACAGCAAAAGTCTGAGGAGGACGAGGGTGCTTCGCTGAACAAATATTTGCGTTCAGAAGATGGAGGGCAGCACCAGAAATTCAAAGAAGAAGTTTGGTTCGCCTCTGAGAGCTCCATAGCATGCCTGACGCGCAGAATTTTTCTTCAAGACGCTTTTTGAAAAGAGAACACTTATTGACACAGTTACGCGAATCACGAGCGAAAATATACGAGGAAAAAAGTCAACGAAATCAAATATTACGCAAAGCATGTCATTGTCACTCATTCCTGAAGACGCCATTTCATTAGAAGACGAAAAAACGTTTGAAAAAATGGTCAAAATGTAATATTGTTTTGTTAAAATACTTTACAAAATACTGTACAAATGCTGTTCCTGTAAAATACTCAACAATCAGGTTCTTGAAAAATCTTCCCACAAATGAAAAAATTTGAACCAACATAGAATTTCCGAGGTAACTCTGAGTCTAAAAGAGCTATCAATTAAGTACAGGTCACAAGAAAAATGTTTTAAAAATTCTAATTTTAGGAATACTTGAGTCATTAAGAATTAGAATATAGTTTACACTATTCATTTACGAAGTAAAGGGTCATAATAATAGTGAACGTAACAACATATATGTACAGTATCAGTTCCACCCACGAAGAACACTAAGATGCGCCATATTCACAAGGTGTTCTCGTCGTACGTCACGTCCCTGTATTTACATTATAAAAACCGTCAACTCCCCCGAGTAAATCCCGCAGACTTTTACAATTTTTACATCCACATGACTTCAGTAGAAATAATGTGCACTCAAAATTACTGATTTAGTTTTATTCGGTAATTTAACCAAGCATTTTTGTGTACATTTAGAGCAAATGCAAAGATTTTTTCACAATTAGCAGCACAAAATATTCGACGCATATAGGTTCAAAAAACAACAAAAAGACAGAGCTTCCGAGCAATGAACTAAAACTTTAGTTTTTTGGCGGACTAAATGTCCTTGCATTGTTTCTTTACATAGAGAGGTCAGCTATTTCATGAGACAAGTATATCTCTGCAAAAGAAGCGTATAAGTTTTCTCGCTTACAAGGTCTTGTTGTGAACACAATGGAATCCGCTACACCTACTCGCTCCTTCTGCAAGGCAACAGCGGATAAATTGTAAAGCTGGTCGTAGGAGTAGCGAAACCTGCACTCGCTGAACTCATGCCCTTAGTCGTCTGAAACTTGTGAAATACAAATGAAATACAATGCATGCATGCCACCAGCAGCTCTGACGCTTATTTCCTCGCACTGGGCCATAAAAGTCTCACTTGGGGATAATTAAGAGAATTAAGAAAAATCGGTACTCAAATTCGCAATACGCTGTCTATGTTATCGGACTTGAAAGATGGAAGGTTAGTAGTAATAAGGCAACCAATGCAAGCAAATTTCCTTCATGGGTTTAATGTGATTCGTCCAATTATGAAATTTTCAACTATTCGTAATCTATTCTAAAAAAGAATATATTAAATTCAGTTAAATATTACCAACTAATGTACAAAATTCAGTTCTCATACACAGGATTTGGTAATAGGGACTTTGTACTTTGAAAAAAGAATGAAAAGAAGACATTGGTTCTACGTTATATGTACTTACATCACAGCTAAGGTCCAGAGTACTGCACAATAATTACAGTCTAAAAGCCACTAAACTCGTGAAATACACCCCAGAACCTGGAACAAGTAGATTTCAACTTAATTGCAACACCTAGAATTTCAAGTTGCATTGCAGCAGATTAGCCGTTATAAATAATACTCAAATTTTGTCTTTCATTTCTAATTAATATTACCTCTCAATTTTGATTGACTTTTGCGTGATTACAGAACAAAAGCCAAAAATGATTTTCCTATAACTTCCACACTGATAAAAAATAAACAACATAAACTTGGAGAAAACCTTCATGTTTCTATTTTGACGATGACCAATAAAAGTCCAAATATTACATCGTTTAAATATTAAAGAAATGATGAAGGCCTGGATTAAAGCAGACCTATTCTGTATAAAACAGAATGGTTGCGTTTTCACTTCAGTTATCAATTGAAGTCCTCAACTACCGTGTTGTAAGACGTTCTAATGACGATTGAAACAAGGTTAGAATATATGTATTAAAAGAACCAGAACACGTGGTCCATACAACCTAGTAGAAGCTCATATGAAAGGCGACAAGCAAAGGAAGGAATAACATTCAAGTAGAGGACAAAGGTCGGCAAAGACCAGAAGTTCGCTTCGACGATCATAGAAGAACTTTGGTTCTAAAGATGAAAAACATTAGCATGAGATCTTCACCGTACGACGCCGTAGACCGAAAGAGCAACTACATAACTTGATATTCGCAAAATTAAGTTAGGGACCAAAAGAGGGAAGCCCCAAGGCGGTTACTGCACAATCAAGTAGGGGATATGGACCGAGAGGAAGGATGACAGCAGGACCGGAGAAAGCAGCGGCAGAGCCTGTCAGTCGCAGACACACCTCCTAACAATGGCCTTCGAGATCCATGAGAGCCTCAGCAAGGGAATGTTACATCGGAGACGTAGTCTCGTACAATGAAATACATCTGTGGCGACCTGGTACATAAATACTCCATACAATTTTGTACTAGAAAACAAAAAGCTACGCAGATTTCGCTACATACATTTAATGAGCGATATAAAATTTGATAACTGTGCATAAAAATTTTCTATAAACGATAGAGTTTTCTTTTAAAAACATGAAACGAGGCAATAAGCCGTAGAATGCATGCAAGGACGAGGTGATTCAATCAAACCTAAAATGTAAACCCTGGAAGGAATAATAAAAAAGTGAACATACGAGTCTCACTGGATTGTTAACGACAATAAATTTAATAATGCAAGACGATCGAATGAACCCTAATGTAGGAAAGAAAGTGATTTAATGATAAATATTTCGGAAAACGGAATCTGTTGTCACGAATATATTAGCAGTAAAAACTACTCAAACAACAGCCAAGAACACAACACATATGATTTTTAGTACATTGTTGACTTTGAAAAGTGAAATAATATTTGAACTATGCTAAATTGTTGTAAACAGTATGAACATGCAATGTATCATGTGAGACTCAAACACATTATCAAAAAACGTATTTATCCAAAGAACGAAAGAAGTAGCTGTAAGCCTGACTCTTGAAGCGCGAACACAGCATTGGAGTTCCAACAGCACATCCGTGCCAGAGGCATACTTGTCGAATCAAAGATGCATTTGCGTAAAGCACCGAAAGAAGATTTGTTTTTGGGAGCGGTTCCAAAAATGCGATTCGCTCGCCGCATTCAGCGCGTCTTCAATTCCAATTCACTTTCGATTGCTCGGTTCTGTGGTGCCGGGGCCTATCTATTTATTATAGACTACAATGAGCAACGGGGAAGCCAGGCCAGAAATGTCGAGACTCCGTTGAGACACCCCTCTAACTGATACGTTGCTGAAGGATGATGTCAGGAGACCTGCTCATAAATGTGATTTAGCCATATCCTTCATCTTGAATTAATTTCAATACTTGATTGGAGAGAACTAAATGATCAAAGTTAGCATGCTATAATTTGGAATACGTAAAAGTTCTGCACCATTCACAGGAAAAACTAGAATGCAAACTCCTGTAAGATTAGCTGAAATAACGATGATGAGCAAATAATTCAGGTGTGGGAAAAACAGAGAGCGAAATACTGAAGCAAAACCATGGAGTTGAAAGTAAAACAAGCCATCTTCTACGGAAAAAACGTTACCTACAATGATCATTCCATTTTCCCTCCCCATTTTGTAAGCAATTAATTATCAGAATAAAAAAGTTAACGCTTCAAATCGGTGACCAGGCGACTATAACGCAGGGAAGCCCCAACACAATTCAAGTGTTGTCAGAACAAAAATGCAGTTCCAAAATTTTTTTGAAAACCATACACGATTCCTGAGTAACTAATATAATAAGTATTCTAATACACATCACTGTAATAAAATACGCCGCCAGAAAAAAATTTACGGTATAAATTTTAGCAAGTTCAATAATCCAAAATCGAGTCCTAATACTCGTGTGCCTAGGCAGTTGGCTGACATTGCGCAAGTTTGTTCTTGCACTGTTGCATGTGGAGTAGGAGACAGGGAATTCTACACCTCATAGTAACTTTCCATGAAGTAACCTCTCCCACATCTAGAGGAAAAGGCTAACGTATCTGTATTTCCATAGCTATAATAATAATAATAATAATAATAATGAATAAAATTTTACTCTACATATAGGTACTAATCCTACTTGAGAACTACACAGTAAAACAGGGGCAAAACTGACTTCAAACAGCACCAAAAAGATGTAAAGTTTCCGAGTCTTGTCTCGAGTACAGATTTCAAAGAATGACAGGCAAATAAAAAAAAAGTAAAAACAAAAATATTTTAAGAGGTTAAAACATCAGTCGTCCAAGTATAGAAAGAAAAACGGAAAAACACTTCAATTTTGAAACGAAACTTGTAACAATCTCCTTCATTATCGATATAGGTATTTCTGTCATGAAAGCTGAAGTCACTTCTTAGATTAGAGAACGCCCCTCAGAGACTGTCAAGAAGACACCATCCATCTGTTCCTCCCATCCTGTTGAGTGCGGACACGCGCAAAGACAATCAAGTTGCGAAAGCATGCAAGTTGGCACCTCTCACATCGCTGGCTGCAAATAACTCGACTAAAACAATAGTGGCATTTATAGCTGGCCCTTGCTTATAGTTAGTCTTGTGGAAATCGTCTAGAGCAGGACATTTCAGGGGAGGAGTCAATAAAAAAACAATCAACACGTTCAAGAACAATTTATCCGCTCCCTCTAAAACAATACCAGAGAAAAAATGAACATGCGACTCCATATGACTCCCCGACGAGGTCAGTAAAATACTGAGGCAGCTGGCGAGAATCAAGTTCCCAATTGCTGAGGTCTTACTGCACCGAAGTGTCTTCTGGGATGACGAATGCAGAAAATGCATTCATTTTATATTATAAACATACAAATATTGTCATAACCAATACATAAAATGTATTCATTCAGTGGGGTAAATAAACATGAATCCTGTGATAACCAACACAAAAAATGTAGTCATTCAGTATAATAAAAAACCCGAAAAATAGGAAGCAAGTTTAAAGCAAATTGAAATCATTGAGTGCATACTCTGCTCATGATGCAACACGATTCAATGAACTAAATCGTGGTTGGATGGCCGGGTAATAAAACCTTCTCAAGTGAGGGCAACAAAACCCGTAACATCTTGGCTTAGAGACGTTCTTACTCCAACAGCGAAAACTAACAATAAATTTGGTTGCCACCAACAATGAAGTACACTTCTGAGCGCCTTAAAAATAACAATGTCTGAGTGCAGACACCAGAAAACCATGGTATCGGCTACACGAGATCGAGAAGTAATGGCATTTTAACTCCAGAGCGCGAGATGCCCTCAAAAAATCCCAATGGTGAAGGAGAAGCTCAGGCTTGGCATTCGTTCGATTTACGCACCATTCAACAGCTTAAAAGTGCCTCCAAACTTTACGACGTGATCTCTCCTTCCGCTCCACAAGCTCTCCAAAGGCTCCGAGCCAATCCCAAGGCGCGCCGTCGAACCTACGTAGCTGCCCTCATTGCTTCCTTATTAAAATAATGGAAGTGGTCCTTCCGATGTTAAACGAGGCTTCCATAAAGACCCACAATTCAGGCGAGGTGGGCACGCTTTGATGCTCCAATAATCATGAATGTGGAGCGTCGATAGCAAACCACAGTTAGTCCGGTATTGTGTACACCACAACTCATAGAACTTACGAGTATAGCGTAAAAACATTCGCATAGTTGACCAAGTCGAGCAAACCTGCTCGAACAAAAGCAGTCAAACTGCGAGATCAACTTCGCAACAAAGTTGGGTACGGAGGAGAAAACGAAAATATCTTCATTTTTGTGACAAGAAAAATGATATCACAGACGTTTCGACACTTAAAATTCAACGAAATAACAGTTTCTAACCGATACTTCATATCGCGGGCATGAAAATAGCAGATAATGGCCTTTAAAATAACCATTGACGACAGAAGCCAATGTGATCCAACAACCAATATTTTCGAATATTGACACCACTAAAGAGAGCGATATCCATCCTTTAATCTATTCTGATGCCATATTAGGCAGGTTCAAGTCCTTCATAGAATATTCAGGAATATAGAGCAAAGGAAATTTGTCGATAAGCTTACTATGAATAAATTGAAACGTTGTCTGTCTCACAGGAATATGTAGGATTTTAATTCCACGGTCATAGACTCGAAATTAAAAGTTCAAATATAAATTTCATTAGGCGTATGCAGCACATTAGAAAATCGTTAGGACTACTGATATCGGAATTGCATAGGCGAGGTTGTCGACATCTCAAGAGAAAAAACTATTAATTAACGTAACCGATAAGCTAATATTAACAATATTAGCCTTACTGATGGTGCTTTGTTTATCGCAAGAATGAAAAAAAGAATAATGCAGTTCTGAAATACGTACAAGCATTCAAAACCCAGTTTGAGAGCAATGCATTTACCGGTAACTGAGTCCATGCATCGAATAAATAAGTAGTGAAAAATTCTCAGCAATATACACCTAACACGTTTGGAACACAATACAATAATACAATATACATTTCTACTCCGAGTATTTGGAGACAAAATTCGAGCCAAGAACATTGGCTTTGAAATTAGGCATTGGAAGTATTTTCAGGAAGAAAACTATATTAAAATTCGTATTAAGAATCCATACCATTAATTTTTACTGACGAAGAACATGACGACCGTAAGAACCTTATTTAGATGAAGAGCTTCAAGTCGCAGAATCGAGCTTGAAAGAGAGTTAAGCAACAAAATATGAATGAATTTCGTACTTTGATGAATCACAATACAAGATTTATATATTCAGACGAATGATGTTTTTATTTCAGGAAACTGTAAAGAGATCTGAGGTAGGAAATGCATATCAAGACCACAGTTATTGGTCGCACTAACACAGTGTACAGTTAAAAGTTCATTTTTCTTTCTCCAGTCATTATACTTTAACTACTTGTAGTTGGAGGTCACATCGGTCAAAATTTTAGGTCTGTCGGTGAACTTGATCGTAATAGCGGAACATTCGTAATGCCCATATTCAGGTGAGCTATTACCTCAATAACATTTAATTCTATAAACTCATTAACAATCGACAGGTATTTGCACGTAACAAACTGCATAAAACACCCAATGCATCATGCATTTCTTTGCTTCGGATAGATAATCAAGATGAATTTTCAGCGCGTTAAAAATTCGTTCCAAGTCTATCGGTGATCCACAATAGCTGAGGACAAATGCTCTGAACTCAAGTAGAACGACGTATTCCCGCTTGTATGTATGCTTTGAATGGTAGGATTTACAAGCGCTGTCCTATTAATAGCCTCCAAATCTTCACTTGAAATGCAGCAGTTCAGTCAATTAACCTCGAGAATTGGCTGCGCAGAAATATAGCAACGGCGTCCGTAAAGTGAGAGGCTCCAGTTCAAAATGGACTCTGGAGTCTGGGTTTATTTGTACACACGATACGGCTTTCAAGCATTCTATTTTCGAGGATTTCACAACAAGAAGAGAAAGAGAGCTCGCTTGCATCCCTATTTTTCGGAGCCGACAGTAAAGCGAAATTTACTAACCTGAATATACGAAAGTCAGTAATGAAAAAATAAAATGTCATTATTTATTCAAAGTTAATGTCTGGCACTGACAGATAACAAAGCTCACGCAGGAAGTAAAACTTACCATTCAGTTCATCATTCTGATTTGTATACGTCTATCAGCTAAAGAAATCCGCCTGATTTATAAAATCACTGGTCCTAATACACGCACTTAGAGATATGCTGTGTTAACACGGGTGTTTCATTTTCTAGACACCAACAGAACTATGACAAGGTTAAAAGCAATTAAATTTAAATGTTTTATTGCTAAACCATAAGAGGGCACAACTGATGAACAATCAAAAAGCATTTTTCAATGAAGAAGGCACACACGTAATAAAATCCAAGCCCAAAACTCTAAAATTCCCAGCGACAAAACTATATGAGTGGCGTGAATAAACTAGTTACAAATACCACTTTTTAGAACCTTGAATTATTTAAGCTTGGCCTCTAGATGACTACGAGTAGTTGGAACTGACAGATCAAAATGACAAATCAAAATTGATTGTTATTGTATATGACTTGATACCATGGACAGCATGCTGACATTCTAGTCATCAAAAAAAAAGAACAACCGCCAGCAGCGTTGCGTTATTTTTTTAATCTTCACGGCAAATGCTAGCAGAGCAAACCGAGACGAAACTCCTTAGTTTGGTTCTTAATCAAGGGAAAGAACAACGAAATTTCACCAGCGCGAAAGAAGCCGATACTTGTTACGAGTACATTAGCGAACTCCGATACAGCCCTGGACATCAAGAAACAAGGCTCTGGAACCAATGGGTATTAAGCTGAGAACTCAATGTACGGAGCGAGTCAACTACTGATTTCAATTGGGTATACTAACCGAAGATCAATACCGAGCGAGATAGTTCAACGACCAGTTTAACAGAACTGTTTCACTGCATGGTGGAAGCGTAAAACCTTCTGCAAGCACTGTGAGACTTCACTAAAGTAAAGTGGAGCAATAGCAAGAAGCACATAATAAAACAGGAATATCAGCAACAAACTTTACAATAACGTAGTAAAATTTAATTTAAGACTCGTAGCGTAAAATCAAATAGTTTGTAAGGCAAGATAGGTCCAGACTTAGCCAACTGACGAGCAGTTTAAAATAAATGTCTAAAGAAACGTAGTTTTATTATA
>VCRD01000022.1:296922-316341 GCA_006783055.1 Trinorchestia longiramus
ACGTTTTTATTCCATATTTTTGCTGACTTTGAGAGAAATGAACTTGCAAAACCCCGGAACTGGTATGACCGGAAGACCCCGCTCTATTCGTTGCTCAGGGTTTACTGGAATAATGAAACTTAACAGTGCATTCATTGCATTCATTTGACAATATTCTCCAACAAAGTTCCAATCTATTAAAAATGTTGCCGTTCTCAGTAGACACCTTATAAAAATAAAACTCCACATACCCTCCTTTAGGCGCATTACACGGAAAAACGAGTTTTAATTTTTAGTGTTCTAGTCTGCATCTTAGAAACCCCGATTAATATTAATTCAAGAAATTGCATGCAAGTGGCTAACATAAAATGTAGATAAAAATATCTATTTTCAAGTATCCGATTATGGGTTAAATTTGGCATGGAGCATCAATCGCATGGGGTTGAACGTGTAGCAACAGAACTGAACAGCTAACACCAGTAATGAAGTTCAGCCAAGCAGTCTAATAATTTACGGAACACGGGTATCGTTGCATGGTGACAACAACTTCAGATAAAAATATTACCAATCCTTTTTCCTATTATCTATTACTCCAAACAGAGTTAAAATGCTCAGACAATTGCATTCTTGAGTTATTTATGTTCGATATTTTTCGGCAGATTTTTTTGGGGCCTAAAGCTTGCCTGAAATTTTGTTCTCACATATTACACCAAACGCACACTCATCCACAAATTAATTGTGAGCGGAAATAGCCAGACTCAATAAACCAAGTTTTGAATAGTTCCGCATTTGCATTTTTGCATTTCGAAAAAAATAGAAAATACTTTTCAGATAAAACGGTTTAGAATAAAACACCCAGTGGCATTTTAGGTGCAGTTTTCCAAGCACGTATGAATAACCATGCAACGAACTTTGGGATCATGAACATGAAACAATGCAAAAACGTTGAATTTCACAGCAATATTACTGTCTTCTTCGGTCATACAAAAGGGCAACCGCGTCAAAGGGCAAAGAGGAATTATAAGTATCTGCACATGCGCAGTCAGCAGTCATTCGCGAACAAATAATTTCAGAAGATAATACTGGGCTGGAGGATAATGCAACGCTCGGCGGCGACATAATGCAAGACTCGCCACCGTCGCAGCGCGTCATATTGTGATCAAGAATATCGCATGACGGTCGTCGCAGTGCGTGCATTAAGTATTCCTAATATGACGCTGGAGTAACTGGAGTCACAGAATTACAAGGCGCATTACAAAGTCGAGAGCGGATGCGCTTAGTACAGATTATTATTATTATTATTATTATTTTCCTCATCCCTTGCTCATCGTGTTCATCTCCTGTTCGCTGTGTTGCATTTCCGAACAACTTTACAAGGCAGCATTTGAGGGTAGAATACTAATAATATTCTAACACGAAGGGGGAAATCATTTCTCACTTCTAAATACTAGAATCATAGTTTTTTGATATCAGGTAGAGTAAAGGCAACCGTCTTGGAACAACTATTATTTATGGTCGGTTTTCATAAATTCACACTAATATTGTTGGTTGAATATTTCAGTATCCATTTACATTTGCGTTACATAAAAAATGCAACAAAATACAGTACATTGACAAGGTTTTTCCCTACACTTTCAATAATCAATGATTCAGTTTGATAAATTCCGAACTCAGAGGAAATTTAAAAATGACAAACTAAATTATAAATAAACTGTAGAATAATCTATTTACTACAGTAAGTCAATGCAAAATCATTTACAGATAATGAATCTATGCACAAGCCCATCTGTGTACTGATGCACCATCTTCAGGTGAAAAAATGTCGCTCCTTCTGGAATCGAAATTGAAGCCAGTGGACGCTGAAAATAGAGAAGCAAATATTGAAGAGATCCGCCAATCGGCAACGAAAAAAGCACCACAAGAACAATCGGCCAACAGAATGCGGCGTCGACAGGAAGGGCAGCAGAATGATTGATCATAAGAGGTTTCTGAGGCATTTCTCACAAAGACGAAAACCTATTCTGCGGCGGTCATAAAATGTCACGAAGATGGCGATGAGAAATCACAACGGACTGGCAGGCAAAGCGCTCAACACTTGGCGGAATAGAATAGCAATAATTTAAAAGAAATTGTTAATGAATTTGCACAGCCACACGAGTTCCAATTACACGTAATACTTAGTTTTGAGCAATGAGTATTATTATATTCAACAAACCAAGGTTCTTAATAAATTCAGTTGCACGAACTTGTAGCAAAACTTCCGCAAAAATGTAAAAGGTGAGTCGAGAACACTTTTCCTGAGTCGGTGTGTCGATCGAAACTGCAACACTAAGCATATTTAAAAAAACAAGTATCAACGTACGTATGAGCCAAGTCATGAACAATAAATGAAAATGATAAGTTGATGACCAGAACACGCTTGAGTTACTATAACGTCAATACTAGCAAATAATACCAAAGCGCTGCTTTCTGCTCAGGCGCAGAGTCAAGGGTCATGCAAGACTCACTAATTAGGCAGACGAAGCCCCAGCACCGCAGGAGAGCTCCTCAGCAGCCAGGATGCTCACAAGCCCACACCTGTAAAGTAAGGAAAAAGTTAAGCAACTCTGAATTGTCCTGGGAAAAGGTTATAACTTAATAAAGGCATTTACACGAGAATTCATAAGCTTTTATTTCTCCATTAATATTCGTGCACAAAAATAACGTTGCCCATTTTACTTTATAGTTCTGCATTCGTAACAGTATACTTACTGTATGGCTAAAATGATATATTTTAAGTAATATATCTTTACAAGTACACAGTACTTGTTCCCTGGCAACACTTCTGCAGTTGAAATGAATTGCAAGAATAAATAAAAATCAACTATAAACGAGGAGTGAATGTATTTCTCAACCTTCATACAGTAATTATTATTCAGACACATTTTTTATTCACGTTAACCGCTGTATTTTTTAAGCAAAATGAACACAGCAGATGCTGTATACATTTGAATATAGAACACGCTTTCAGAAAAAGTGAAGCTGGAAAAGAACATGACAGTATTCAAAAATGACAGAAAATTCAATATGTGACTTATCTGGCTTTAACATCTACATAATTACTCTCCTTGAAGCTTTTCCCTCACATTAGGACAGTTTTCCCATCACAAATTTTGTTGACATGAAATGAAAACATGTCAACTGGTCTTTGTTAATTACCGTTCCATTATGATTCAAATCACAAAATCTCAGGCCATTCCTTGCATATTTGGTTTTCTAAATACAAAAGAACAAGGATTATTTTGAGTCTACTAGTCTTCACTAATTGTGAAAATGAATAAGTAAGTTTGCACGACAATTACCATATGGCCACAGATTAAAACATATACATAAATAATCTAAAGTTTTAATAGCGAATCTCACTCTTTCGCTAGTATAAATATAGGCAGTGAAACTAATTTGAGCAATGGAGTGATACAGGATTTTCAGATTGCCAGAACAAAGGAGTAAGACCACTCTATCGCCTAGGCCCGTATCACATTAGAAAGTCTCTTGAAAGTAAGCGTTGTCTTCCACTCATAAATTGAGTTATCGAAGACATAAGGCGCTTCACTTCAGCCACAGCTTGCTAGGCGGGAAGCTCTAGCATTAAACACTAGCGACGCTTACGCTGCATTCGTTGGACAAATCACCGATCCGATCTCAGGGCGTGAGAGTGGGTGGATAGGTGACCCTTCTGCCGCCAACTAATTCTGTAATTGCATTTTAGTAGGCAATAAAATTATACGAGTACAGTTGTTTTTCCAGAGGGAATCACGCAATGCTTGCAGCTGGACACGCACCTCCGACCTGCAGCTAGGCAAAGACCGACCACCGATACACTTGAGTTCTAAAAATACAACAGAGCTCTGGGAAGTCGCGCAGGTTGTCTCGATTAAACTATTGGTATTTTCCTGAAGAAAACCAATATGATTTATATTTCCTGGTATAGGCCGTCACTAACTTCCATTACGGTTATTCAAAGTACAACAAACACTTTTTGAGTTGTGCACACGACGAAGGCAATGGCAATAGTGATATTTTGAGAAGAAGTCGATCAGTTCTTCTTTCGTAGCTAAAGTTTCGTAAACGATCAGGCAGAAGTGAATAAAATGCAAACAAACTAGACTCACCGTACTTCTTGAAGCGACGGAATTGCATCAACTTCCTGACTTTAGAAAAGTTGCCACTAAATGATTTAAATTTCAATGGCAACTTAAAATATACAGTAGGCGGTCGCAATCAAAGTCTTAGGCGGACACAAGAGCTCTTATCGAAAAGCCAGAGCGAACAGGGCAAGACAACTCGAGTTATGGTCAATTAAAGAACCGTAAATTTCCGTACGATAAAGGCACTGTCGTGGACAAGAAACCTTAGCACAGCGTGGTGCACTGAGGTATATTTCGCACGCAAGACGAAGTATCCTCTGGTACAAGGAACCACAGAAAAAGTACAAGTTAAGTTTCGTACTTCAATAAAAATTTAAACGCTATGCATTAGACCATTCCATATCTGAAGTTCTGACTACAGTAAAGTTTGAGAACAATACATTTTGAAAAACTACCGCTGTACGGAATTAGTGCCTAATCTTTCTCAATTATACATCTGGCTTTTCAGTAGATACCTAGTGAAAAAGTTAAGAAAAGGAATTTGATGACAACCAAAGATATACTTTTCGCTTGGGCGCATTAAACGTTAACCAGAGGGTCACTGAAATCCTTGAAGCTGCTTAAATTTGTTCAAGAACCCAAAGAATTTGTCACGGTCAATTAATTACAAATGAGTTTTGTTTCAACCAAGGAACTTAAAATCGCAAATATTTTAATTTAATTAAAAAAAATCATACAGCTTACAAATTGAAATTATACAAAGCTTTACAGTACAGGTAATACTTTCATGATATGTCCAGTAGAAACATCCACGAAAAAGAACGGAAGACACCATTAGAAATTATACCTCGCATTTTACTCACAAAACGAGCAGCTTAAAATTTGTTGTAATGATGATTTTTGAAAATCAAAATCATTTTCTGGTGTAAGGTATTATGCAAAATTCGATGCCTGCCGAGAGCCATAAGACTATTTTAACCACCCGTCTGAATCAAATTGGTAGACTACTCAAGGATAATTGATACTCTAGAAACAATGTGCATAAACGAATAAAAAAAAGACAAGTTTGTCAAATTTTACTCGTCTATCGGTGAGCACACATGATTCCCTTCAGTAAGATAGTATCGTTTACAAAAGAGCAGGTCTAACTGAATTCAATTTGCCAACTTGATACAAGAAGTGCATGACTAGACACTGTCAAGATTGCCAGGCCTGAATTAGAATCACTCTTGCAGTTCATATATCCGCTCTGATGAACACCTTCACGAGTAATGCAGTACAAGAGTCGTCGTAAACTTCGGGCACGATCAATTCTCACGAGAAGTAAAACATTTTAGAAGCTAAGAAGCAAGCCAATAGCTTGAGTGCTCGGGTAATCCACACTCTGTTATGATGGTCATAGTCACTTTAGTGATTAGCAATAAACTTGTACATAAAGTATAGCTTTACTATACGACTTCACATTTTCCTGGGTGGGTTGCAACTTCTTTCACGGGTTAAGAACAACTTCAAACAGCTCGTTTCGTTTTTTTTTGGAGCACTGAACAATTTTTCTGGAACGTAAAAGAAAATGAAGAAATACTCATACGAAGTAAGAGTCTGTCATAGCTAGTTGTATTAAATTTATTAGAACCCAAAAATCTGCAGTACCCAACTGTGCTCGATATCTGAATAAGAAACTATCACAGCTTTAAAAAAATAAACTAAAATTATCTCTTACACTTGTAATAAGAGGAAGTGAAACTAAAATTAAGAGTTCCCATGACAACGTCAGCCTGAACTGAAATACCAGGCTCAGGATTTTTCTATTTTTTTTACCTTGAGACATCTATAAACCCTGGGAGATTGTGCGGCTCAGCTACGGTTCATTTGTAAGACGGATGGTCTGCAGATTGATGCTCGAAACTGAATCGTTTATATGAATTCTGAACTTATGAACGCAAGTCTCTAACAGAAATAAAGCCTCATCAGCTCTTTTGTTCAGCGCAGCATAAATGCACACTTACGTTGTCAAATAAGTAACTCAAGACGTGTAACTAAGAACTTAGTTCATCAATGTTCCAGTGCCTTTCTAGTCGTCACATTTCTTCGTCATTTTCGTATCAAAATTAAGGAAAAATTATGCTAACTACAACGATAATTCACTCCACTGAAAGCAGTAATACGTAGTCTTAAACTCTTGATTTGTTCATGGTATGCAAAAGATTTATTAGTACATTTTTAAAAGTTTTGATACTATAAGTAGTAGGAATTCGTAAATTATTCCAGAGAACAATCATGTACAACGGTCTCCTACCAGGCCCTTGGTCCCTTGACCGATACAAACAAACTGGCGTTCATTTTTCATTGTGTTTTTGAAACATAAACTGCATTGTGAATCTAAAACATCTGCAACGTACGTCATAGAGCTAGAGCCGTTCATTACCGAAATTAACCAATAATTTCTCTTCGAACGAATATTCATGCATGAAAAATAGAGATACTGATTGAAAAAGACTTCTAGTTCAAACTCGAAATCTTCTTACATTGTGCATTAAGTTGGTGATATAAAAAGCATTAATAGACTGTAGTGGTAGAGTTAATTTTGAAAATACTCTTTCCTTAAAACAATAAAATCATCTTAAGTTAAACGTATTTAAATAAGAACATACAGAGCTTAAAATATATGCCCGTACAAATTAATGAATTCGCCTGAGCTTGACGCCAAAGAGAAGATCAAAACACAAAATTCGTAACACATCATACCTATAAAGCAAGAAGTCACAAGTACTGTATACTCGTATGTATTAACAACTGAAGTAAACGTGCGTTAAAATCCATCGAAGTCCAGCGCTGAGAACTGGTTGACGTGAATATTATGACGAATATGCGATCATGATGACTTGAGTCATGAAAGTATCAAGTTACTGGTGCTAGATAAAAGCCCAGAGTTAGGGCCTGTAAAGCAATTCGGAGGACATGCAAACCCTACTTGATTCCAAACGAGAAAACAGGCTATACGCCCGCACCGACAAGGTTCCAGTCTAATGTACGGACCCCTGCCACGCGATGCAGCTACAACATAGACTACAGCATGCTAGTCGCCAGCAATGTGTGCAGTGTTTTCTTTTTTAACTACTCACACTGTGTGTATCATGCCAAGTTTTGGCAAGATCTTATGTTTTATGATCTTATCAGCATCTTACACCTTAGCAATGGAACGCTCTTGCGTAGTGAAAACATGTCTTTTGTTGAAACGCACTTGTTTTTTCTCTCCTTCTGAAATGATGCTTGAATAATTTCCAGAGTTAATGCAATTTTGCTTCAGAATATTACATTGATATATCAGCTACCACTATGGCGACGCCCGTTTTTATGAAGCGAACTTAAACAAAAGCCACGGTAGCTGCAACGTTGCAAGATTGCAGACTTTGAAAACATTTTTGTCAACATTTCAGGGTGAGCGTCAGAACTTTTTCCTCTCTCTGATTGAGGCCGATGTGCCTTCCAATAATTTTGCGCGAGATAGAACTTCAAATTTGGAGACAGAGGTGACGTCTTACAAATATTTGTAAGAGATACGCTACAAGGAGTTTTGCAAATAATGACAGCCACAACAGCAGTATCTGCTGTAGTTTCATATTTTTGGATGTCACTTTTTCATGACTTCTGGTAAATCCCATCAGTAAAAACCTGCCTCCAAGTCCAACTTGCGACGCTACAGTCTACACCGTTCAGGGTTGTTGACAACAACGGTAGAATATAAACAACCTAAACTTGAAAATAATGAGTAGGATAGACGTAGGGGCTCTAACAAGACAATGCAGAAACATTCATATGAGATTATCTATACGGTCTCTTTTGGTCTGCAAAAAGCCACTCTATTTATAATTTACGACACTTGTCAAACATCCGAAAAATTAGACAATTTGTGAAAAAACCATTCGTGAAAAACGGAAAATAGAGAAATCAAACGGTTACTTAGTCTAAAAGAGTATATGTTCTAAAAACGTTTTATACATAATCAAGTCAGATACAAAACTCAGTCCGTCAACAAACACGACTGTGAATGGCTATAGAGTGAATTATTTGTATAAATATTTTGACGGCCACAAAAAAGAGCTTCAGAGATCGCTACACCTATTATTATTTTCGATGCATTTTATATAACAATGTTTTTTTAGAAAACAATAAACTATATACACAAAAAACTCTAAGTACAATCAAATTTTACAGTATTCACTCGGAGTCTGTAAGTCAACTATTGATATCAAACAATGTGACATGTTAAAAAACCAAGTTCTTTTCGAGAGTATTTCATACAACATGAAGCCGAGTAAATAGTTGACGGAGTTGATACGACCAGGCGCCGATATGATGCTAATGCTTGAAACGTAGGGTTAGCCTTACACACACACAAGTTGTTCTGTAATATATTATATTGCATGAAACGAATATACATAAATCGGTCGAAAACAGTTGGTGCACAGGGAATAAAGTCGTAAAATGCAACTCCTACATTATACTTTCAACGTTATGCAATGTGTATATTGGAATAAGTATAAGCAACAGAGAGAGAAAATTAACTTTTTGAATGTTTTCGCAACTGTGCACCATTTGTTTCTGATCAGAGGGAAATTAAACGTCAAGCTCTGCACACAACGGTAACGAGCCTGGCAGCTACAGGATTTACGATTTAAATACTTCAAAGAGAAACAACAGAAGCACCCTATTCTAATGCAAGATTCATTCTACTATGCAGTTCAGTAATTCTAAACGGAGTTTAGAAGAACGTGCTCCTTGCACGAACGCAAGAAGCCACCCCCACCTCTTCAGTTGTAATCAAACATTGGGGCAGCACAGCACTAGAAACTGATCTGTGAGAACGACCGATTTGTAAGTGATAGACAAAAACACTATCCTGTAGAATCAGCAAGTTTGCAAGACGGTTACGTCTTCCTAACACGTCTGAAATGACAGCGACATCGTCCACGGTTGCGAGAAAAAACTGTCTTCAGGAGAATAAATCTTGTGAGTGCTCGGGGTGGACACTGAGAGAACTCTGATAAATCTAACGAAGTGCAAGCAAAGCAAGAGGAACGGAAGACGACTCACAGTTCACACCCTACAAAGAGAGATAAACTTGGGAAAGTGTGAAGTAGATACAACAAGCCAAAACATAAGAAGAAAAAACAAAACATGTCCTGAAGGGGCTTTGCGTAAAGAATAAAAAATATTAAGTAAAGGAGAAGCGTTAGTGAATAACATAGGCTGAATTTCAAGTTTGACGATAATGACATACTCGAAGAATACGGGCAGATTCAGGAAAATGTGATCGCAGACAGCTCTCTTGAAAACTTTTTAGGCAAATCATATACTTTGCAAGTGATACACAAAGCAGGAATTGGAAAAGCACAAACTGAAAAATTCAAGTCTCAGAGGGAAATATTGTAAAAAGAGTTGACAACCAGCACGTGGCTGCATTCTCCTAGCAGTTACATAAATAAAAAAATTCCCAACAAGCACTACGTATGCAAGCTTACCATCAAACCCACATTCACTGGACCAAAGAGCGATGTACTCTCAAAAACCTGCTGGACAGCGAAACATTGGTCCACTTCTACTTGGTTGCTACAAATAACGCTGAAAAACGCTTAATTTTTATCATAAACTGACGAGAAGCAACAATATGGCAGAACCAGCATATCCCGAGTCGAGTTTAGTGGTCTTGATTTCCAGACGAACGCAATCGAGGGTAAAAAGTACGGTAGCTATCTAAAGGAGAGATTATGTAATATATATCTCTGAGTATCTAAACGATGAATTATAATTCACCACAGCTTTGTCTGTTTCCGAAACCTTTACTTAAAATTAAATTGAAAGATGTTATAGGAGAGAAGGTCATTCACGTAGAGTGTTGAGTTTCAAGTGGCAATTTTACCAGTACTGTGCTACTTTGTCAACTTTTACGAGTCTCATTATAATTAAAGGCCTGAAACCCTATGTCTTCGCTAAGTTAAAAAAAAACAATGAAAGCCCTAATTGACCAGGTCCCCCAGATCGCGCTAGAGGTCATCCTTGCACTCCCTTTTTTTAGTGCAAGCCTTCAGTGGCGAGTTATAGCAGAAGGTCGGTAAGATATTGTGTACCAGGTTCTAATCAACGAGGTCACACTAAGACGATGCAGGAAGCCCTAATTTACGAGGTTACACTACGGTATCGTGCACAAAGTTACAATTAACGAGGTTTCTCAGAAAGCTGTTGTACAGAAGGACTGGCTGGCAACAGCACTGCCGCCTTAAGTGGCGGGGCTGCACAGCGCGCCCGAGCAAACGTGCACTTGAGGTCTCTAATTAGAGCAATGAACTCAGTGGGTCGTCAGACCAGGGCACGATTGATGAGTACACGCTGCAAAATTGATGGCTTGAGATTGAGAGAGGTGGGCTTTAGGATGGGACGATATGCCACCAGCCTCACGGCACCATTCGGCTCCTCTAATTGATGGCTGAAGATAACATATACGCGCTCAACCTAAACCGCAAAGAGCATCACAATCGATTCAGAGCAGTGGCGCCTTGATTGTAGCGCAAGGCTGTAGGGCAGTCGAAAAGTACTGCATGAAAACAAACATTTTCCGAAAGATCAGTAAATGATTTGTGTAGAGGTTTCAAACACCCAAAATATAAGTGAAAACAACATCACAGTCAAACGAAGTGAATACACTGCCATACACAAAATACCATCGGCAATATCAAAAATACCAACAGAAATAAATTTAACCACATTCAAATTTGAAGACGATACTGAACGACGATAAGAAAATTCAGCAAAAAATATTACAAACTTAGAAAATGAATTCTGATGGAAAGCACTGAACTACAGATGCTGAAAGAATCGAGTGGAATACTCGACTCTTTCCACGAATACGAAAATGCAGATATTTCTATAAAAACAAAGGATAGCTCTTCAATACAGAATGAAAGATTTCGTTCTACAGTAAAGCTCGGACTGCATTTCTGAGATAAAAATAAGCCCCGAGAGAGACGTGAAGTGCACCGAGGGAGCCCACAAGTGTCATGTCAAAGGAAGAGATCGCAAAGGGAAGTCAGAAGGAAAACTACACAACGACGAAAAATCTATAAAACATAACCGAAACAAAGAGCACAACTATCACCTAATGAGCACGCAGGTGTAGTTGCACTCCAATTCGAAAGAGTTCACAAACATATTGAGGCAAGACATGGTGATGTATCTTTACCTTTATGTTTCTCTGAACATAAACCAAAAGTGACAACGAGCGTGCATTCAACTGGGGTTACTTCTGGTAAAGTGTCACATGTTCTGTAAACTCTGGTTTAAGATCAAAATTATGTTCTATGATCTCAAAATTTTGCAACATAAAGACAATAAATTGCTTGAAAATCATCCTCCTGTTTAAGATTTCTTTGGGTAAAAGTGATATCTACATGTACATAGAAACAACACACATTGCTTTTGCTCACTAATGATCCACTCAACAACTGGAAAGGAAGGGGAGTGTGAAGATCATTCATAGAGCAAGAATTTCATGGCAAGAAAGACCGTTTCACTCTCCCAGACTGCTGCTTAGGTACATGGTTAATTGTTAGGAAAAATTCTAGCTCCTATTTAATTAACTTTAACAAGGGTGAGGGTACGAACTTTTTCCTCTCCATTCGTTTCAAGCACTGGATTTTGGTTAAGAGATATGAATAAACGCAAAAATATAAAACATGAGGAGAAACTGGTGACAAAATTTGGCTAGAGGGAATAAAATACGTAAGAATATGTGAATATACGGGCAACAGTCTTTCAAAAATGAGGAAAAACAGTTGTAAGACTTTCAAATTTCAGCGCAACACTGAAGGATTTTAGGAAACTTTATAGAAATAAATGCCATTAATTTGCATTGCCTTAGCATTGGTAACTAAGCATGCAGCTGGAAATTACTGTCCCAGAGTACACACTGCATGATCATGATCTGAATATCATGACCCACTAGGACAATTTGAACAGGTAATCTCAACCGACAAACTGACAAAAATACATAAATTTATGCATCCACAGGCGCATCACAAGCATTTGTATTTAGAGATTATTTATTTATTGATCAGAGTCTATACAGAAAAATGTAGAACATCGTAATTAATATAAAACAGTGGGCACCTATCAAATTTACGAGACAGCAACCGCCATACACTCAACATTGGGAAAAAAAGTCGTAAAATTACTGTGGAAAAGGAGACAACGGACCTTACTTCCACCTAAAAAAAATCAGCACGCACCTGCAGTACGACAGAAACTATGCAACTGTTTTCATTATAGGATTGCAAGCACGTGAATAGCTGCATGATGATGAAGGCAGTTTTCTCAAGGTATTCAATTAGACTTGTTACAACTCTGAATTACTTCAGGTGAATAACTCAATATTTTCAACAATTATTTTTCATTCCCAGCACATCCCATTTAAAAATGTAAAATCTTTTTTCCGAGGAGCAATAGAACACCATGAAGCATTTTTTCCTTCTCGGTCTAGCACAACATTCTGGAAAATGTTGGACAAGAGAGCCACAGAAGCAGGGTTCTACATCCATCATGGCTGAAGGAATCGACTGATGTTTCAGGAGAAAAATCAGACAAATCATTTGAAACTATGCACATACTCGACAGAATTATTCTGCATAAAACTGTAGTTTTATATTAAATTTTAGCTCTGACTCTTTATTAATAATTGAGGACTTTTGTCAAGTGTTCAAATTATTTCGTTAAACCCCTAAACGCATAAAAAGTTCAATTATTGCTCTTGACATTATCAAGAGTGGTATTGAAAACTAACACAATTGACATATGCATGTCTGATAAATTAGAGTCACAAAGCTCGTGCATGCGGGAAAATAGATCAATTTATGCCTAGTAAACGTCTTAAAATCAAATCTGTGACGTCGAATAGACAATAGAAAATAGTGAGTCGAACCTACATACCTAAAAATACAAGTTTACAAATATATATAACATGTAGTTATATTATTTATGATGAGCGAAATCAGGGATAATTTATCTTCAATTTTCGTACATTTTCAGAAATAGCATTAATTAAATAGCACAATGAATAACATACAACTGCACACCAGTCTTAATACAACCCGATCGGAAAAATGTCATCGCAATTAAAATTAGTACCTTTTACTGTCGCTACTTCGTTATTGTATTATTTGCACGATGTATTTGTTCGTAGACAGGTTTTATGTACGTTTTGCGCATCAGGCTTCAAGTATGTTTGAGCTATGCAACGCTTAGAAAACTTGAAGAAAACAACTATTTTTAACATATAATACTACAGTCCGTGAAGAGCAGCAAATAATGAAAGGTCTCGAAATAGCAAGTAAAGACAATGCACATAGAGTTTGAGGCTAAGAAAGTAGACGACGAAGACTGTTAGAACGACCCGCTCATTTCAGGACCGTGTTTGCGAGCCTGACGCGCACAGTAATTGATGACAATCAGCCGTAAGTCTCGAGGCAAGTGAGGCGCGACTCACACAGGGTCTCGAGCACGGATTGAAGACGCATCACTTCAAAGACGTAACAGAAAAACAACAATACTACAAAAAATAATTTAAAATTAAACACCCAAAAGTGGACTTCAGTACAATATGGATAGATCACCAGTTGATAATTGATAGAGATAAAAATGTAGATGCTGCGCGGATCGTAGTTACTAAATTGGCTTGTAATCAAAAATAACAAAAAACTTATAGAACAGAATATGAGATAAGTTGATGAACGCGTTGTTAAACCTTCGGACAAAGTCATTCTGCCAAGTAAAATGCGAGTACGGTTGTTGCCTTAATTCTGTGATACGCGGCTTTTAGTCTTGTTTTACGAATGCTCATCCATCCTGAAACCTTCAGCCGAGTTGTATCAAACTTAAAATACATTCCTGGGCGTTCAGCAGCTCTTGCCATGGATTGATAACTGCACATGCCTGCGTGTTCACGACTGAAAAAACACAGCCTCCGTGTTCGCCCAACTCGGGAAGCATCGTCGGGCTTTTCGACTAGGGGCCGAACGCAAGTCCGAACTGTTCTCGCGCTTCAGAGTTCCATTACAGGGAACTACAGGGTGCAGCAACATAACTTCCTTTTTTTCAAAGCAAAGCGCTTTGAAAAAAGGAAGCTATAATATAAAGATGCTGAAGATAAGTTCATTCTTTGTCAATCTGAAAATCAGCACTCACATTTTTCTTGTTAATTCTTTTAACGTCAATCAGTACAAAGTATTAAATAAATCATTGAGTACATTTGAGGTAATGAGACTTGCGTCACCTTAGCAACTGTGACACCGCTACTTGGAAGCTGTCGTCTCACGGACACTTCCAATTGAGCAACTCTTCGGGAAAGCATTTAATTTTTGGACACGTCTAGGAAACCTGAAATAGCGCTCAAAATCGCTAAGAAAACGAGGACCCGATTAGACTTAGTGCAGTTCCCGTTGCTCGTAATAAAAGTGCTCACTTCAAAGACCCGGCGTTCCTGGCAGGAAAAATTTCTTAAGCCAATAGACAGTTCGAGGATAGAAGTGAGGGAGCAAAGGAAGGATTTGTGCCTCTCAGCGGCACTTAAGAGCGAAACTCTGTTTAGAAGGAGAGTTTCCAACGCAAAATTGGACAATCCAGGTTAACGAACCTGAGCCTCCTATAGACGAGGAGAGAGTGCATAAGAGACTTTATCTTGAGGGCTGGAGACGAATACAAAACCACCAAAGAGGTTTCAACGCAAACAATTCTTACTCAAACTAAATGATCGGTCTGATAAAAATAGTCGTATAGTTTTTTGGTAGAATTTACAATATATGACGGAGATCATCATTACTCCAACAAATTCAGTGTTCTACATTCCAATCTACTACTACCACCACAACATTGTGAAGCACAGTGATACATTTTAACTTGAAAATAAATCATTTACACAATCTCTTATGTTTTCAACAACATATTAGTTGGACGGATCTCTTGCAACAGTTTCCCATAGATTTCAAAATTATCTTGGTGGTGTTCTCAAAAATAAACTTGCAACTTCACTAGCAACAGCACTTGGAGTGATGTTGGAAAATGATTTAAAAATGTTTTTACTGAATAAATATAATTAGATGCACAGTTTGTGACAGATAATAAAGTTTTTATAAACACTCTAGAAAAATGTATACAAATGAAGAGTATAGAAATATGCTTGAGGTTTCTCTCAGAGAGTGAATTGAATTATAATTGTTGCTAACAGCTACCACTCTTCAATGAATCTCGTGTGCCAATGATAGAAAATTGAGCGTATGATTTTTCCTAGACAACTACACGAAGCTTCATTTTCACACAAATATATTTGCTCAATACTTTCTTTATTGTTAAACAACCAAACCTATTTCGTAACACGTAGCCACAAGTGTTGGTAGAGTTAAACAGTCAGAGTATCAGGTAAAATATTACACGTAACAATTGCAACAAAAAATTCCGCAGTAGAAGAATACCATGAAAATAACGCACGTTGAGATTCTGTCTCATGTTAATCAACCAGACTGATCTACATACGCACAATATTATCGAGAACGAGAAAATTTAAATTGATCAATTGTTGAACAACAGACAAACAAAAATTTACATTTGCTAAAAGACGACACTTAATGTAAAGAATCACTAACGCCACCTTGGAGAAGACATAAACATATAACGTAGACCTAGACCGATCTGCTCGGAAACATTTGGAGATAAACACAACTTAAACTTTTATTGGTCGACTTCGTCATTGTTATTATGAGTTTGCATAAAATATCTGAACACAAACAAATTAGATGATAAAGAAAATACAAACATGACGAGATCAGGCATGAATAAATATAAAAAAGTCAGAAATAACATAGCAGTTGCAGACTAGAATTCAACACAGAGGGACACTCATAACCTCATATTCGACTCGCAAAAAAAGCCTCGTGCGCACTGAACTTTATAGTTTTGTGGCCAAGACCAGCGTTAAATTAAAATAATGCAATTATTCATTAGATGCTCTTTCCGATGCACTGAACGCATAAAACAATTCTTTTCAATGCACATTTAGTATTAAACTTTGAATGTGAAAGCCTTTTGAAGTACCTAGCTCTCAGGTAACACGACCCTCATTTCATGGCGTTAATTGGGAAGGATTCCACGCTACACGGCGCGGATGCATAGCGACCGATACCGGCATTGGAGGTGGAGACGTCTACTGAATTAAATTCTAGCGGAATCTATTTTATTACCATAGAGAGATATACAAGGAATGCACTTGATAGTCCCATGCCTTTTATTGCCACCATGTGAAGGTATCGCAGATCCCGTAAAATGCGGCTGTCTCTATGTCTGGACTAAGTCATGCGACGAGAGGGGCTCCAATGAACTACACACAAATTTAAAATTGAAGATTTATGTCCGCATTTTAGAAGTACTTTTAATAGCTTACAAAATGTGGGTTGATACAATTCAGACAACTTTGCTAGCCAATTCATTGAAAACTGTATCTTTTTCTAGTGACAAAACACGAAAAGGTTCCCACATAAAAGAACAAAACATTATTCATACAAGATCTATCATTTAAAGATAGCATATATCGCGAGTGCAAATGAGGGATACCAGCATCATTCATTTGCATAATTATCTGACGTATAAATATAGTCACCACGATATATTTCTGTTCATTTTTTAAAATACGAAAGAGTCAGTGTTAATAGTAGCATTCAAGGAAGGTAAATAACCCCTACGTAGTAATACAGATACTTTCACCTATAAAATATAGCAGTAGGACTATTCCTGAATGCCAGCTCAATACAAAATCATATTTTCCTTCGCATACGTGAACCTGAAAATAAAATTAGAAGGCTAACAATACCATGACCGAAGAAGAAAATTCGTCCGTTGTGATGACGCAACAACAAACCACACTCGAATCTTCATTCGATGATAGTGAGGAGCCGCTTGCGCCCCACTAAATTTACAACTCAGAGCTCTACACTAAATATGTTTTAAAACAGACAATAAAATGTTAAAATTATTTAGGCAATGCCATTGCTGGGAATTATATCTACTCGAGCACTTCCAATGTTCATATAAAGTATGAGACGACTCGAGTCCTCGACCACCATAGCTCATGGAACTTGAAAGCAGAAATACAAAGATGCATTTTATTTCGAGTCGTAATTTTAGCAGGTCATAAAACAGAAGGCACATCTTGATAATTGGCGGAGTCTTGGAACTTCTGCAAAAAGTGGTAGCCAAGGTCGAGGGTTTAATGGCTCTCGGATAAGTTTCGATGAGGTATCATACTTTATGGTATTTAATTCTTTACAGCCTACTCAGCGTAGATAAAGCCAGCAATTAAAAAAATACTATAAGACTGCTACGTATAAGACACTGCCACATAAAAACATTTCAGGAAACTAAAGTATGTAATTTTTTTTGCATTTTTAACAAACTTTACTGGTAAAAAATTCAAGCAGCTGATAGAGAATTAGCATTAAATAATACTAAAAATTGTATCCACATGTGTTCTTCATTCCATCAGCAACCCAGTAAGAAATCAGTAGAGATGTAAGAACAAGAAATACCCACATTCGTGTACACTACCAATAAACGGTGGAAGTTCAAAACCTATCCTCTCTAAAGTGAACGATCAGGCTCTAAAACAACTTCTGATTCCGAATTACCCTTAACAAATACACAGTTGAAGCTCATCTGAAATGCTCTCGGCACCGCATGAAGCTCAGGGTTGCATACACTCACCGGATTAGAATCCCCAGAACACACCAGAACGAAGACCACCGACCCCTCAGTAAACACAGCAGAATGAATTAACCAAACACGAGCTCGTGATCCAACACAGATCTCGAGGTCAATGCTATCCTTCGACCATTCGAGTATCGAGATTAATAGAAGGCAAACCGTGAGTACCTGAACCTGTGCTGGTCTTAACACTAGGGTACATTTTAATCTGATTCAACTCGTCGCTTTAGGTACGAGGCTGAAACTCGACTCGAGGAACACTCAATCATGAACAATGAAGGTGTCTTAAAGAATTTCAGATTTCATCGCAGTGAATCCACAGGTTTGTATCGCAATGCATCATCTGCAGACTGATTCTCTTTTAGAATTTGATCAAAATTAATGGAATATTTTGTATCTGTGGTATTAATTCATGAGTAATATCTTTTCAATAAACCGCATTATATTATATGCTAAGGGCAGAGTATTAACCTCCAAATTTTCATAATGAACTGCGTCAAGTCTTAACCTAGTTTATGTCTACATGAACTCTAACGGACATTCATATCAAAAGCAACACAACCCTTATTGTCCATGAAACAACGTACTAGAAGTAAGAGAAAGATTTCGCTTCAGAGTAACGTACAAGAGGAGAATACTTACGTTCAAGGCTAAAGGAACACAGAAGCTTGAACTAGTCTCGCAACAGATCTGTTCAATCAATGGAGTTGTGTATAATAGTTTTATGTATTTAAATGTATGCAGGATACAGAGGTTACGGAACATAATATGATCAATTTTAAGGCGAAGGGAAGTATCTAAAGAAAATTGTTCAACGATCGATGAGTAGGCAAGTAAAATTACACGTAATCTAGTAAATTATGACTGTATGATGGGCACCATCATTACTGGCACCATCTGCACAATTACGATTACAATTTCAGAACAGAGTGAGCACTTATGCGATGTTATATGGGCAGCACATATAAAACTCAAGTGAAATGTTCTAAGAATTAGTCATAAGTACATTATCCAATATTTTGTAGCACTTTCTTCTTTGGTGCTGAAAACGAAAGCCCAAGCAATTTACTGAAACATGGTTGCCATAAAATAAAAGTGTAGAAATTTATAACTAATGTTTGTAAACGTAGAAAGATAAAAAAAATCGTGGCAAACAATAACATAGATGAAGACATAAAAGAAATGAAACTTTCTCAAAAACTTCACTGAACGGTGGGCTAGGTGCGATGTTGAAAAAGAACAGATTGCAAGAGTATGGCAAAAATTAACCGTACCAGTCACTGAAGCAAGATAGAAGTATGGTCGGTGATGTCTATAAAACAATTATGGAAGATAGATCAACGATAAAATGTCTATAAAACGATTATGAAAGATAGGTCAACGATAAGATGTCTATAAAACGATTATGAAAGATAGGTCAACGATAAGATGTCTATAAAACGATTATGAAAGATAGGTCAACGATAAGATGTCTATAAAACGATTATGAAAGATAGGTCAACGATAAGATGTCTAT
>VCRD01000022.1:316627-343538 GCA_006783055.1 Trinorchestia longiramus
AACCGGGATCACAAGCGAGCTATAACGGCAGTTGGCACGATCACTTGCCGGTAACCGGGATCATAAGCGAGCTATAACGGCAGTTGCCACGATTACTTGCCGGTAACCGGGATCACAAGCGAGCTGTATCGGTATCACGTGCGGGCTACACTGAGCTGTTGCGGTTAACTAAGATCGCTTGAGTTCACTTTCAGGCTATCGGGATCACTTACGAGTAACCAGGATCACTTGCAAGCAACCGGGATCACATAAAAGTGCAGGGATGAATTAGGAATTAGACCCGGGAGCCGGGACCGCCGGGAGAGCACACACGACAAAACTTCAGTTCGGGAGCGACTGTTGATGGCCAATAATAGAGCCTTCATGCTTCCGAGATTAGCATGCAAATGAAACTGCGAACAGCAGGATGATGCCCCGCCAGATTTTATAATAATGCGGATGCCATGAATATATAATGGCCACGCCGAACCAAAGGCCATTAGAAAGAGACGAGCTAACGTCTCGTGTATCATTATAATTAATGACGCCCAAGAAAATACAAACCTTAAGTTGCGCCACTCAACATTTTTAATTTACTGAAAATTGATGACAATCATTGAAAAATTTGGCAGTCTAACCAAGGCAATTTCAATGGAGATGAACTATTATGGCTGTAACTACATTGAAAACATGTAGTTTGTGATGACCATTATCAAAAAACCTAAAATCGTTTGCTATGAAACCGAATACAACATGGTAAGATGAATACAATATTAATACTTGAAAAGCTCGAACACCATTACTAGTTAAAAGCGTACACAATAAATGTCACTAGATATACTAATTCAAACTTCTACCTTAGGCTAAGGCTTTGGGAGAAAAAAAGTCTCACCCGAAAGTGAAGAAAAATATTGCTTGTACCAATGCTCTGCAGCACGAAGCCAATCAGGTGTAAATCAAGCCAGTGCTCCAAGCATCTTTTCTGAACGGAGGCCGTAGCGCACCAAATCGAACACGTATTTTGTCGACAGAATTACTACAACACTCGCTCGATTAACTCTTCAGGTTTAGATCAAGTGCGAGAATTCATGAGCCCGTTCACTTATTTTCTCGCGGCAGGTATTTTCCCTAAGAAGCAATTTAATCAAGTTACTCGGAGGCAATTCCTTCACTAATTTCTGGAGTCGGGCATACAAAGTCACACGTAAATTGCTTCGATGAAGTTGCCGGAGATTCCAGCTAAGGAAAAGCAAGGAGCACTGGCTGACGCTAGAGGGCTTCTTGAGTTCCCATAAAAATCAAAGCTAACAAGCTCTGGGCAAAGCCCAGACGTGAAATCCGTTTGGGTTAATTTACTACATTCTACGTTGATGATTGTGCATGCCTGTACTCAAGAATTAATTTATTCATGAAAACATTCTCTCTCCATGTGAACTGAAACCAGGAACTACACATACAGAGCATTTGATCGCATGTTCAAATGAAGGCAAACTTAAGCTACAGCTTAAGCACCCGTGTTAGCATAAGCCAGCAATTTTGTCCTTGGAGTTACTTGGATAGTTTACTACAGGAAGCCTAAGTACGCACGAGCTTGCCTTTGATGGTGCCAATCAAATCAAAAGTGAAATTTTCTAGACTTCCCAGAAGCAAAGGAACTCTGGTACTTCCCAACAATTTTCGACAACTTTCAAATGAAGGCATGAACGCGGAAAATAATGAGTTCATTTAAGGCGGACGGTTCAAAAGGGAGGAATGTTAATGCAGAGAGTAAGTTGTTTCAAGTGTTTAACCGTTCACTTCCGAAGTCGCTCGAATGTTCGGATTTTTTATATGAACATATTTTCTACACCGCTCCTACTTAATTGGAAACTTTTTACGAAGAACTGTCAAATCAATAGGAATTAAAACACTATGGGCATAATGATGACAATGACATTTTTATACTGCATGAATACCACGTAAATGGCTGGTACCGACGATACTTTAGCTCATCACCATTGCATATCAAATAACATCAAATAAAAAACGAATAAAACAGATGGAATAGTCCAAGTTATTTACTTGAAATGTACTACAAATCAAGAAAATTAAAACAAAAACAAAACCTTCAAAATAATCGAAAGACGATCTCGAATCCTTCAGACATCCCCATGTAATTCAAAAACAGTTAAGGAACAGACAACCATGATTCGCTGTAGGATTACATTGACAAAAAAAGAAGAAGCGCTAGAGACGACTCACAGTGCCAAGATTCTAAGGAAGATCGCGGATGAACAATTGGAAAACCAAGTTACGGCGGGTTTAGATTGCATACGTACAGCTGTGTTATCTGACCAAAGAAACAGAGTGCATCTTATCCCAAGTGAATAGAAAATATTAGTTTCATTGTTATGTTAGTGCTTGCTTAAGAAAACTTGCTTTACACAAATTCAATGCTGCCAATATTCTTTTGTACTCTGTATTTGCGATACACACTTGGTACGTGGTTAAGAAAACCAGCTAGCCGATCGACCAAGTGAACTCATAAATTGGAGACAAACAGCTTCACTAATTTCAACAACGTAACTCGATGTGCAATAAACTCATTGATTAAAGAAAGAGGGAACCAGGGAAAGCAATGACCAAGAGCTCTTCACGAGGAAGTAACGAAGTCAAAAAGTAAACAAAGAAAACAAAGAAAACCAATGAAACCGAAAATCAGCACTTCCGTTGCGGAACACGGGCGAGCGGCCGCAGCCAGCCATAAAACGCGGACAGTCACGTGGCGGAGGGTGCGTGATGAATCGCGCTTTTTAGCCCAAAACGAGGGGAAAGTGAGCTACAGTTGGTAAGAACAGAGTCGAAGCCTACAAAACGTATCAGTTTGTCTTCGTGACCTGAATCCAAGAAACTCATTGTAAACAGAGATCCAACAGCTGGAATTTATAGCAATTGCCAAGCATAGAGCACATTGGCTTTAGGTTAAATAACTTTTTACCTAGGAAGGTCCTGACCTGGTAAAATGATTGCATCCTGTACACGGTTACTAGACAAATAGCTTTGTAACATGGACGAAGTATAAATCAGAAACTTTGTATTCAAAACTATTTAAAATTTTTTTTTCTAAATTAAGATGTCGCATTCGTATTTTCGGTTATTCATTAAGAAAAAATTATAAGCGTACTTGATTTACGTGTCTTCATGATTTACGTGCACTTACTATTTTCCTCTGCCAACTTCATCATAAATATCGTTTAGCATTGTGCAAAGAAACTTGAGCGGATCAAGCCGAATAGAACAGTCCTCAAGCATAGTGTAAGTTCATCAAGAAACGAGATCGTTTGTAGTCAAAGAAAACAGTTTATACTAAAGTTGGAGGGTTGAGAATTAAGGTAATTTAAACTTAAGTGGCGTGCAAAAAAGCTTGAGTTTTGCATACGTATGTACGAATACATACGAAAAACATTATCACAAAGATAGTAAAATAAAAAAAACAGGCATTCGGAAAAAAAACCAACCGGCCTAAATCTGAAGGATGTTTCGAAAATTCGAAGTTAAAATGACCGTGCGTTTTCGACCTCTCTGTTCCCCAATACAGAGTGCAGCCACGCAGAAGAAATGGATGCGATCATTTGGAGGCATTCGTATACAATGAGGACTTTCGTTCATCGTATCAAGTCATAAACAGTCGCTAAATTTCATCGGGCGATCTCATTGGCAACGATTTCAATGCTTTCCGAGAAAGAAAATTTCCTTGGAGCACCGCCACTCGGTCGACGCTGAGCTGCCAAGGAGACTGCGCTTGGACGAGGTCGCCGGTTCCCAACGCTACACTAAACTTTTCGGCCCAACTGCCTAAAACAAACTCGTATTAAGGCTTACGACTTTCTCTCAAGAAACAAGGCCAGTTTCACGGACGTTTCGAGTCGGTTTATTAAGAAAGAATTGTTACTTCATGCGAGGCGGAGATTTGTTCGAGTGGATACTTAGTCATGAAGAATGAAAAGAATTAGCGGTTGACGTTAGTAAAAGCTTGGCAAGAACATGCTGACTCCAACGAAACTAGAATTTATGGCTTCATTTATTATTGAAAATTCATGAACTTCATACGTCTCAAAACCTTGGAAGATATTCATTTCGCTTAATATTGCACGCTAGCATATGTATATCTAGGTGTTAGCGTGCGACAAGAATTGCCTTCGTGTGCTGTAGAATTAGGCATAGTATTATTTTATAAGTATGTATACCAGCAGTCAAGAAGCTCTTACTCGGTCCAGGCGAACATTTTATTCGAAGATGGCCTGTATGACAACACTTTATTTCGCCCAAGTAAAACAACAATTCAGAGTTAGGCTCAAAAACATGCAAAGCGGAAACATTAAGCCGGCTTTCACAACTTGACGAACATTCAAGCGCATTTAGTTTCAATAAGGACTAGTTCATAATTTTGTCCTATTTTTAAATAAATGTTTCAATCTCTGTCAACAGATTTCGCTCAAATAATTCATTCTAGCAGAACAAATGACGCACTATTGCTACAGGAACCTCTAATAATCAGCCAAAATCACCGCATAAAATAATGTAGTCATTTTATGAGATTAGGTGTAAGAAATTCTGTCACGTATAAATCGTACTTTATTGAATTACTAGTTGAAACAACTCTAACTACTACCAATTCACACCGTGCAGCCTCACCAGCATGAGCTCTCAAAAGGTGTGCTACAATAGAGCATAAATATTTTATGTCTACAGTGACAGTACAAGATGCATTACATAACAGTCTTGAAAAATTACTAGCTCAAGATATCATAGTGCATGCAAAATATTTTTTTACTCGTACAATCACTATAACTAATTTCCCTTTACCAGCACCAAAATATTACACCCAATAACAAATGCCGAATGCAACACAAATTAAACTATGAACAAACTATAACATACGCAAATTAACAGCATTCCGTCTAATACGGCAAATCGCAACCACGCGCTGGACAAAACCTTTGAGAATACATCGCTACGAGCAAACACTCGACCATCACAACGCGAGCGCGTGCGGAGAAGTATGAGCGCGTGTGAACAAGTATGAGCACGTGCGAAGAAGTATGAGCGCGTGCGAAGAAGTATGAGCGCGTGCGAAGAAGTATGAGCGCGTGCGAAGAAGTATGAGCGCGTGCGAAGAAGTATGAGCACGTGCGAAGAAGTATGAGCGCGTGCGAAGAAGTATGAGCGCGTGTGAAGAAGTATGAGCGCGTGCGAAGAAGTATGAGCGCGTGCGAAGTATGAGCGCGTGCGAAGAAGTACAAGGACGCACTTGAAAAATTGAGGGTGACCTGAAGAATATCATGACGATTTGTCTAAAATAATTCCTCGTAACGTGGTACTGCTGCCACGATCGTCAAATAAAAATGTTCCGGCAAACTGGTAGAGCTTATGTTTGTGCAAACATCCAGGTATGATAGATAAATGAAATTAAAGTAGAGTCGAAAGAGTTATCGAACCTTTAATCTAGTGAAACTGATTCTAATGAAACACCCGCATACGTAAATGTTTTTGAAAGGTTCGCTACGTGAATCAGGGATAAAAGATAAAGATCGTATAGGAAGGCCCATCACGGAAGCCACCATGGAACATTATCCTCATGTTAGGTAAAATAATTTGGGGATAATTTGACTTGATTTCTAGACTATGAGAAACATTATTAGCATCATGTTCCCAAACAACTACAATATATCACAAAAGAGCTCCGTGTCTTCTTCATTAAGGCGGTAAAGGAAAAACTTTAAGCAATGCATATGCATCACAATATTACACGACGACACTATTTTAAAGCAAAGATTGTATCGTTCGAATATAAAGAGGAACAGTGTTACCTCATCTCATATCGAAGTCGACGGTACGATGTGATAACCACTTGACCGCAGGGATCTTACCTCATCTTCTAGCGATCTTCAAATGACGCTTGCAAATCTTAGATTTGCTCAGCAAAACCAAGGAATTGATATCAGAAGCCACAACAAATCGATAATCGAATACTATTAAACATGAGACCACGGAGAGCCTTAAAGGCTTCATTCAAAGTAAATACTAAGATGAATCAAATGCATCACCGGAACTGGAAACTATTCGAATTTATTTCAGACGTCTTCAAAAATTGCTTCCTTTTAATTACGCACGTTTTGTGTGGTGAATAAACTACATGAAAAGAGACTCAAAACGACAGGCACACCTCGCCGTGCTCAAGCTTGCATTGCTTACAGTACCGCATCATACCGT
This sequence comes from Trinorchestia longiramus, assembly GCA_006783055.1. NCBI lineage: Eukaryota > Metazoa > Arthropoda > Malacostraca > Amphipoda > Talitridae > Trinorchestia > Trinorchestia longiramus. Next base: position 322,859 of record VCRD01000022.1, read on the forward strand.
ACATACAGATGTGCACAAGTGCATGATAGGCAGAAGTTACTTGAGCCTACATGTACACTTACTAAACATACGTATGCATTTAAGCAGTGACTGCGTTCAGGTGCTTACTCGTACATGCAGTACTAGTAAGCCTACAGTATGTATCTACGCGGTAGTGACTGCCATCACTGAACAACACTAGACAAGCTCACCCCAAGTTTCAATGACACGCAGAAGCGCAAGATTTCAAAGGTCTGCCACTAGAAGCAAAAGCTTTCAGAATACTAATGGTATTATTATGCAGGGTCTGTTCAATCCTCCGACCGCTGCTGTCTATAACAGCACTTGCCACTAAGCCTGCACATTTGTGTTCGGAAGTGCACGCCACACCCAGTACGGCTTAAAATATATGCACGTGTATGCAATCTTAAAGTACCCAGTTTAGGTGAAAAAAAAATTATAGTGATACTCATAATGATTTATCACGGATAAAAGGAATGATACGTGTTTATTTCAATTCAAAATCTAGCTACGGCTAGCTGATATTCCAAGCACTCTGGGAAGGATCTACTTCCGTCGCTGACAGGCAACACGAACTAAATTTTAACATCGCTATTCTCTGATATGTTACACTATGCCAAAAATAAAAATGGGCCGATACGAATTAAATTCTTATTTGAAGGATGACTCACAACCCAATTGTTTGATAAGAATCATAATTTTCAAGTCAGTTTATACTGTATGCTATACTTGACAAAATTAAATACTACGAACATGTGAAAAACCGCTTTCGGCGATCGTCATAACTTCATTTTAACCTGTATTGAAAAGCTCTCCTGTAGACAAACACAACTGTACATAAATGAGCTTCCGAATAGTTCCCTGCTGTGAGAGAGGCAGTAAGTCAGTAGCATTACTACAGAGATTATGTAGAAGAAAGACACAGTCATAGTCACTGCACCAATTTGTGAACTTGCGCCTAAAATTTTAAATAAACGATATTTTCGTGAATAAGTAATTTTAAAATTTAGCTACAGAAACGGAAATACTATTTTGGTGGATATTACTTGGCAAAAATGGCCAAATCTTCTGATAACTTTACTAACAATCTTCTTGGTGTCTTAATGGACAGAAACAAAAGCAATTATTCAACAGAATAAATTGAGAAAGATGAACAAAAAATTACGATAAATAATCACCCATAAGTTGCGTTTAAACTTTAATAGCTTTACTCATTAACATGAACGTACTTAAAATTCAACCTTAAGGTTCTGGTGAACACTATCAAATAGTTCATGTAGAATATACTTTACGTCTTCACGACACTAGACATAAGTACTGAGGGCATAAGCGTATTAATTAATACGCGTAGGCAAGAAGAGTAGCCAGAGTCAGCGCACGCGCTGGTGAGTTGCAGTACCCAGGCACGAGCTAATGAAGTTGATTGTGCTGTAATTTTCGTAATCCAGGAGAACAGAATGCCTGGCTCAGTGAGCCTCACTTAATAATTAATGCATGCACAGCTTTGTGGACTTGGTTCCCATGATAACGTCCAGTTCACTCGTCATCTGTTATGCAAACTCACCTGGCAGGTATACTTTCCTTTATTCAAGTAACATGAGTCGTAATCAAAACAGAGAGGCTTTTGTATAGTACCAGAGCAACATGAGGGCAACAATGCAGAATGAATCACGTGTGATTACACACAGGTCACCCATACCGTTGACAGCTTACAAACTGGAGTAGGAATACTCTTACGTCAGATGAGCTAAATAAATTACTTCACACGAGTATATCTCATCAAGAGTGAGAAAAATTAAGTCACAACCACAGGATGTGCTTGCACAAGGTATGGAACTCTATCCCCTGAGACTTGGGCTGCAGAATTGATCACATTACGACCTCGGCAAGGAAGAATTTATCACGTCCCTGGAGAACAATTTGCCGCAGTCCTGAAGGCAGTAAAAACTTTTGCCGGAAATGTCAACAGGAGGGCAACATCAAGAGCATTAATACCAGCGTTTGCTTCTTGCTGTGAGGCACATGCAGAATTTCTGCACTGTAAATTATGAGCCAGAATCTTCAGCTATCTTTTCTTCGAGTAACTAGTAACGCAATGAAGTCTGGTAAGCAATGGGCCATCATCTACAGACATAATACACAGTGTATCTCAATCTCTCTCTATCTTTATCAGTGTGTGTCCGTCCCATTACTTCCTATCTATTACGGAAGAAAAATTTTGTATCAACATTGTATATAGTATAGGATACCAAACGCGCCGGATTACTATAAAATACGCCATTTTTTCCGTTATTAGCCCTCTTGTACACGGCCGTGTTATCGGTAGATGAAGTACAGAATTGAACTTCTGTATATTTTCATGAAAAATATTTATTTAAACACAACAATTCATCGTAAATCTTTAATACATTCGTCATTATAATAATTTCGAAATAGTCCAATCTAAACCGTGGAATTTCCAAAGAAACTGTCTAGTAAAGGAGATAATTGACAGTTTTCATGACTTCATATTGATATTCAAAGAAAGTGTTCGAGTCGTGCATATATATTTTAAGTGATTCATGTCTACATATTCAATTGCTTTTTTCCTTGCGGGGGTTCTAAAATGCACTATGTACTTTTTGTATTCAAGTTTGACTTTACAAGCTACTCACAGTCAATAACTGTCGTAATAAATTTTACAGGAACAATGAATAATACAGTGTCTTAATCTATTCTGTTAAAATGAAAAATAGAAACAATTTGGGCTGAATGTGGTTGAAAACTCGACAGATTCAATAGAAATTACGACATGTTACGTTGCGTTCGTTGCAATCACTAGAAATGGCATTTGAAACTACTTTAATTTATATACGGTTTTCGAATTTTGCTATGATCGAGTAAACGGAAAAATTCTATCCGGAGTAGTGGTTTTTTCTTCACAATGAATCACTGACAGCACTAATGCCCCATCCATATTATGACATCTATACTATGAGTCACTTTAAATATTATAGTGTGGATTTATTCTCCGTTTCCACGTAACTTAAATCATCACAATAAAACTGGTCAAACAAGCACACGCACTCAAAATTTCAGTGTCTCGGTTGGCACAGCTCGCTACAGTCGACAAAAGCTACGATGCGTTATCTCAAACGGACGTAAAGATGAAGAGCGAAGAGGAGTGAAGGTAAAGAACAAAGAGGAGTAAAGATGAAGAGCGAAGAGCTACAAAGAGGAAGAGCGAAGAAATACAAAGAGGAAGAGTGAAGAGATGTAATGATAAAGAACGATGAGACGTAATGGGGAAAAGCAAAAATACACGATGGTGAAAAGCGAGAAGAGGCAATGGCGAAATGTGAAGAAACGTAAAAGTACAGAGCGAAGAGACACAAGTGTGAAATGTAAAGAGAAGCAATCGTGAAGTGTGAGAAGAAATGTTAAGAGTGAAGAGACGTAAAGATGAAGCACGAACAGACGCAAAGTGAAGAGCGAAGAAAAAGCGAGAAGAAAGGCACCAGTGCATGAGGTGGGGTTACAGTACGTTAGCCACGAGAGTACGTTAGCTACAACAGGTTTCTGCAACTATCATTGTTGAAATCAGGGATGTTAAGTTGAAAGTTCAATCCTTTGACTTCAACTGCTGAATTTTTAAAAATTCAACTCCAACTCCAACTCTTTAGTAGTAATTCTCATCTGACTCTGGGTTTACATCCCTGGTTGAAATTGCTGTGCACTATCGCCAACCAGGTTACACCGACCTGGACACTATACATGGACTCTTCCTCTTCCAGTAGAGCTCAAGAACTAGAAACTCTTAACGACTGGCTGATGAACAATCCACTACCGAACGTCCCCTAGAAAAATATCTTCTCATTTCAGTCAATGACAACATCACGGATAAGATCATAGCGAGTGTTCACAGACTTTAAACCAATTCCGGTACTTCATGAGAAAAGGCAAAGCTGCAACCATATCGGTGCTCCATTCGTAATATTATTATGGCTGATTGACAGTAATATTGGTTCTTTATTACAAATGTTCATACAACCATATTATCTCATTCCTATTATTACAGTATCCGTTTAATCAAGATAATTTCCACCCGAGAACTCAGCAGGGAATTACTTCAGATGACTCTGGTAGCGGGAACAGTTTAGTTTGGATTGGTACAGATTACAGCTGCCGGCAAAAGAGGCTACGCATTACGTACGCATCTAAAACCGATGAAAAAGCTATGTGCAAGAGATGAAACACGCACGAAATTTGACAAAGGAGCAAAGCTTCAACATGTATCACGGGGACAACGAGAAGATTAACGAGGAAACATCAAACGCCTGAAACCAAACACAGCATTTGCGTTGCTTATTCTATGTTAGGTAACGGTGAAAATGTACCTTCGTGAAATGATACTGTGTGAAAAAAAGAGGAGAGCACACACTATCAGCACGCCCTCTTCCTCCCCCTCGCTTGACACAACAAACAAAAGTAAATTCTGACATATTGAGGCCGCAGCAGAAACTCAATCAAAATTAAGTTAAGGCTTCCAATCACGAAGAACGTAAACCGGACTAAAATTGATTGCATTTTACGCAGAATTAACTATCTGAAAGCATAAGCGTGACTAAACTACAAAATGCTTCAAGGCCAAAATCAGGCGTGAAAGTTATAAAGAATTACACCGTCTAAGGTCAAAATTTTTCAGCAGCACTGCTACGCGTGCGTTAGTTGGGATAAAATTATTAACAAAGTCGATGTACATGTAAAAGTGTTCGATTTTTCCCTAAAGAAATACTGTTAAACTAAAACACATATACATATGATCGTGACGCATTTAACAAAAAAACTATGCAGCATTCAGAAATGGCATAAACAGATTCTGGAGCATTACATGCAAAGAGGTGATCACTTCAAAACATCAAGGAATTCACATAACAATTTCAAACTGAAAAGCAATGGGATAAAATTCATCATCTTCAGAGAACGCTGTCAAAATTATAGCAGCTCTAGAAAATAGTCATTACGCTAATGTCAAACAGCTAGAGCATAACTCTCTATTGATTGCCAGTCATTTGTCAGTCATGTCTAAAGCTCGCAGTAAGAAAAATTTAGATTTTGTAAACAATACAACAAAATTTTAGACACATTTTCTCATTTCACATTGATGTAACTTGGGTAAAAATTGTTGCTGCAACTTTATTAAATTTTGTTTCACAACTATAATTGCAAAAATTACGTTTCGATACTGGTAGTAAGAACATCGTAACGACACGAAATACAGCTACACCACTGGATGGCGTGCCTGTACTGTAGACAACATTCAAACGTACGATAGAGAAACTCATTGAGAAGATAGAGAAACTCATTGAGAAGGTACCAGCAACTCTCATCAAACCACGGTATTTGAGGCATGTCATGCACTACTGCTCCAAATGAACACATGCTCCATCCCACTGTGTACTGACGAAGACCGACTAAAGAACAAACATCTTCTCTCCCCAACAATGTTGTTCACTGAAAAATGAAATCTGCATTTCGAACGAAAAAAATGGTAGATGCAAAGAAATATTAAATACAATTACCCACTACATTAGGCTCCAAATAATTATTCGTAACAGAATTATTATAATTCTTCCAATGTGCGACAACTTGTTACAGAAATCGACAAGCTAAGTTAGTTATTATGATAGAAGTGAAACGAAATTCATTACAAGTTTCACGCATGGACGAGGAATTTCAATGTAAATTTTCCCACAACAACAAAAAACGAGAAGCGAAAACATACGGCAAAATTATATGACGTACGAACAGCTTTAATTTCAACAGAAGAAACTGAAACCATGAAAATGTAGCTGCTATAGAAATGAAAGAAACTCTCATTGACCCCTCAAAGAAGTTGTCTTTCCTTTACTTCATACTTTCCCAAAAATTAGCCAACAGACGCTGGTGAAACACAGCTCAATTTCACAAGTGATATTCTTATGCTACGACAACATTATTCTAAATTTTTAGGAAGTGGATAGCAAAAGATTTTAGTGTCACCATTTATTTCGAAGTTACAAAAGTTGTAAAACTATACTTCGCAAAAAAATTGAGACTTCAGTTAAACGCCGAGATCAGAGAGTACACACAACACAGTGCCAGTGTCAGCATATTTCCGCGGGAATTTATGAAAGTTTTGTCGCTCCTTACAATTTTTTCCATATTTGCAGCCCAGGTTTGTTCATTGCATAAATGTCATTGTTTAATTCATTGGATATTAAATATTACAACTATTTCGACCAGAGTTTCACGATGTATTCCCATGTCTTAGAGACAAAATAAAATTCCAGCGAAATTCACCCACTGGGACAAGCTTCAGCAATTAAATATTCATGTAGGTTTTTCAACTAGCAATGTTTGGGTTAAAATCGAAAGACAGGATTCTGTGTTTGGACATTAGCCTGAGTACAGCCGTGAGCTCACTCGAGAAGTGTTTAATGTAATTTTTGTGACCGATGTATATTCGTATTTAGCTTCAAAAAACAATTTGATTAAAGAACACAGCGATTAAAGCACACTCATAATTTACAATAAGCACATGCAACACAAGCAGAAACTTTCATTTGAAGATAGATCACCTCGCGCTACATAAAAGTTTAGGAAAACTAAAATTATACATTGGCCTGAAGCTCTAGACAGAAGTTATACTTAATATTAAAGCGACAAAAAATCTTAGAGCACCTCTGAACCCTTTTAGGCTTATATGTACTTTTGATGGAAAGAAATGTGCTAGGTGCTCAAAAATGTACAGATTCATAGATATTCCCTTGCATTTATGATGGTGGTACAAATTTTGAGCTGCTGAGCAGCGCAGAACCTCAATTTTAAAAAGTGGTTTGTTTTTTGTACCACTAAACATTAAACAAAACCTTTTCATAGGTATAAAATGTGTACCATCAGAATTGAAAAAGTTGAGATTGTTAAATTTCTAGACAACAAGTCACGAGAAAATGGCAAATTAAGTAAGAAATATTTCATACACACATTCACTCAACCTAAATCAAATAGGTTCTCTAGGTATACTGTTTTTTTAGGTTTCACTCAACCTAAATCAAATAGGTTCTTTAGGTATACTGGTTTTTTAGGTTTCACTCAACCTAAATCAAATAGGTTCTTTAGGTATACTGGTGTTATAAACACATGTACATAAAAACAAGAGCAAACTGAAAGAGGTATGTGTTCGGTACAGTGTTGGGATCGATGGCAGCAGAGACGCATGGCGGTGATAGATCTCTTTTACAGGTGCGCCAGCGCGCCGGGATACATCAGGAAGAGTACAAGTCGATATGGATTTATAGGGCGCGATCGAAGTAATTTATGGTCAGCATCAAATACAAAGGGAGAACCACGAAAAATTTCTCTCCATCAAAGACAGACTGACGGAAAAGAACGCAAGGGAGAGAGATAGGAAGTAGCGCCGATATTCTAGCCATACTTTAGACATGCGCGATCGCGTCCAGATCGTTGGAACAATTCACGTTTATTAGAAGATTGAAATGTAATTTAAAAGGTGGGTTCCACAGAATAATTGACTACTGAGTTTATCATATGAGAAAATATGCCCACAATAATTAACACTAATATAAACAAAAATTTTCAAGCGATGTTTCTAAGAAAATCAGCTCAGCCAGTCTACTTGCATTATAAAAATACTTGAACGTAGAAGTAACTATGTCGCGTTCTTGGTTGCATTAACGCCATTGAATACTTTGCAAATTTTCTGCTGAGTATCCACGAAAAACGAAACTCCATGAACAATGCTATGAATTTTGCACCCTAAAACAATGATCTGGTTTGCCGACTCATCTGAATTCAAGGCATGACATGCTCTTGTTTGTAGAGAAAGCTGTAAAAATTGTTGCTGTTAGGAAAATTTTTCGTTCTTTAGCTTTTCTAAGCGAGCGACTTCAAAATAACCTAGGACTGAGGTATCAACACAATCTTTTCTTCAGCGAAGGGGAGAAAAAAGTACAAACGCTGATAATCTTTCTCCATACAATAAAAGAATTTGTTTGAAAACATTGCGCATAGCATGAATTAACTTTTCATGACACTGATGGTTTAATTTTTGGAGGGGAGGTAGTATTCCACCACGTACTCCACCTACCCCAGTCGAAGCTCTTGAAAAAAGTGCTTAGAAAAAACGAGACAACGACGCGTGCAGGATGAAACACATCTGCATTCTGAAGACTATTTTAAAAAGCAAAAGAAAATTGCGACTTTTGAGTGGCCACCAACTGCGAGTGCATGCTAAGGTGGGGACAGGTTGAAAAAGTTGATGCATCGTAAGAATTTCGGCACTGGTGAGCACAAGACGAATAGTCTTTCCTATTAGCGCAAGTAGAGACTTCCTCCACCAGCATATCATGAAAGACGAGCCTGAATGTACATTAATATATCCTTCATACAATAACTTCATTAATTTTAAAGAATACCTCTCAAAAGGAAAGCTTAAGAAAGTCATACATTAAGTGCAGTGACTTTGAAAAATAGTAAAACCTCCAAAACGTCTAATAGTTCCGATGCTATGACTTATTTGAAATGTTCTGCTGGTTCGTACGGGCAAACTATCTGATGACACCGGAGGCGACTTCTACTGACGCTAATTGACCGTAATATGAACAGACACAAAATAATGAACAAGGGAAGCAACTGCCATTCACTGTTCGTCACACACTGAAGTCCTAAAAATGCGATGAATAAAGTTAATGGACGGGCAATAAACATATCTAATCTGCCATAAAAATATGCTTCACGTCAAAGTATCAACAACGGTGCAAAGTTGGAAAGTTCACTTACTTGAGGCGTACGTAAACAGCAAATTCGTTTTAGCTCGGCCGAAATCTTCAAAGAATCCTAATGGTTTAAAATAGTTAGCTGTGTGAAAACTTCTGACAGAAGAATTGTTAAAAAAAAAAGATTTTAACATTTCATGAGCGCATCAGGACCGTAACCAAGGCACAGAGAACCTTCATATATTTGCCTCTAATTTGATATCAATAAAAGGAGAAATGACCTCAATTTTCGCTGCTTCAGTACCTTCAATTTGAATCAATGAAGACAATTTGTACTATAACTCAACAATAAACACAACAACCACTAAAATTGGTACTTGATTTCCTGTAAACGTGATGTGAATTTATTTTAAATGAACGACAATCAATTTATTTCTAATTAGCAGGCAGAAAAAATTAAAATCAAATAATGTAAACATCAAAAAAATTATTCAAGTTTGAGATTGTAGCACGCAATGCTTATTTTCTCAAATAAACTAGCTTGAAGAAAATTTAACAACTCCCATCTGCACACTTCGAGGCAGGAAATTTGATGCAGTCTTATCTCTACTAGAGCCAGCTGCCGGGGTCTCAAGACCCGTAGAGTCCAAGATAATACAAGCAGAAGCATAAAGTGTCATATAAAAGCATAGTTATAAATTTCTTCGATCCTCTGACACACACGATGCAATAACGTCTGTAACTTTAGGATTGTAATTCGTTACGTGTAATTACATAGTAACTCAAACAAGTCGAAGCAACGAAATAAAACAATTTACACGAGACACCCATAGGAGAAAATGACACGCGGACCAGTCGTAAAGCGAGTACTTGACGACGGTTTCAAATCACACACAGACTTTGAATAAAGGAAAGCAGTGCGAAGTCCTGAAGCGTTGCCCACCCAAGCCATTCTCTCCCAGATAACTGATCCTCGGCAGCTCTAACTCAAAATTTAATTCAACTTAGCATACTTGACGAACTGTGAATCAAATAAAACATGCAAATTCAAAAACAGTTTTTCGAGCACTGAAAATAATGCATATAGTATGCAAACCGAAAATAAATTATCATGTCCCATATTGTAGAATTAACCCTTACGTCAGAGCACAGAAACAGAGCCAACATTACACACAAAAGGAGCCATTTGTTTTAATTGGAAACCATGCAAGGGAGTCCGAAGATAACAAACGACCGATGCCTTGTTTTAGAAGGCAGGCCGTAAAAGAATCGCTGGCTCTCAGAAAATCAGCAGCCGGAGATTTATATCAGTCCTACAGAGTTGTTCTTTAAAAAAAAACATTTTAGTTCAACTTTAATGATGACCACCTATCGACAAGGGCTGAGACGAAGTGCACTGAAGACACTGACCTCAGGGGTTATATTTAAATTGATAATTTAGAGGCAAGAGAAGCGTTGAAGTCGAGGCGCCGGCAAGTAAGACCGCATATTTATTGCCCCTAAGAAAGGAGGAGAGCGAGAAGGGGAACCCGACTGGGGATTCCTTGGCTTTCAAACTCGGAATTACAGAAAATGAAGTACGACCACCATGCAGATGTTAAAAGAAATTTTTTGTTGAAAATTTGTAAAAAGGGTAGCATGTTCATCCGAAAAATAACAACGTATGGCCTATGTTAACGGCCAGCGCTTGCTCAAACCTGTCTTGAAAATGAAAACTAATCTTCATTAGAATTATCATAATGTGAATAATGAACCATTGCGGCGCATTACGTAACACATTTTACACGAAGATATGATTTATGTTACATAAATTTGCAGGATGCAATAACGGAAAGAATTATTTCTTCGGTTTCTTTGTGGGAAAAATTTGATGTGGAAACTAATACTTGAACAAGCCAAACAAAAATATTTCAGATTGCTCTGACAAGAATATTTCAGTTCCCACTCGAGTAACAAACGTTTGCGTTTAAAACATTTATGAATATTATTAATGTTTCTCATAATATTTATAAGGTGTAAGCCACACGAAACTGGTCTGAATTCTTCGTGAAGAGAACAGGAGTTTCTCAAGAGTCGACAGCCTCGTCGTCCGCCATAGATGGATAACCGGACGTGTTAAATTATAGCGAGTTTACTGCACCGTGACACCGCCAATAAATTAATCAGCTACTCTGTAGTTATTTCACGCTTGCATTTTGGAACGGCAGGAAGCGAAACGAGCCATAATTTGTGGGCGCTAATGACAACAAGGGTTGATATTCAGTGCGCTCGTAGCACCGCATACAACTACTTTTGGGACCTAAATATAGAGTTCTATGACAAATGTCGATGTTCAACTCTAAATTAGAGCTATTCTGATTTATTGTGGAGAAAAGTAATCACAGATCCCATCAGTTGCCATTCAAAATACATAAAATACAGATAATGCCTCTAAATCACTGAAAACATGTGAAGCTGACAAATTTAAACGAATTTAGATGCACCATTAAAGATCGTCCATCTTCTTTCACATACGTATATACTATCATATATCGTTAACAATGAGATACCATAAACAATGATCAAAAATCATATGCTATTTTCTTTAGCGTATTGCGTTCGAGATAAAATTCGGGTTTCCTATCGATCCAAGCAAAAATCATGGCGAAATTTACAAAAGATCACGTCAAGCAGGAAAATGCAACACTTCAATGTCCCATTTTTCACAATCAGCAAAAGGAGGCAGTGCGAGCATAGTGAAAGAAATAAAAAACGAAAAAATAGATACGTATACGCTCGTGGAAGAGATCAGTTGCACGACACATTTTTTCTTCAAAGAGAGAAGGTAAAACGGAAAGTCGATGCACCTCACAACACAACATGTATCTGAGGATTCGTTTAGAGAACACCAAGTCTCACAGAAATACTGGGGACAATTTCTAACACCGCACTACCATAGAAGGACCTCATTGAACACATCCTCTGACCACAGCTAGGTGTCTCAAAGGTTAAAAACAATCTCCTCAGCGACAGCCTTACGGTTATATAAAAACAATCTAAAAGGAATACAAAATAAACTTCGGAAAACCTTAGAAGGAACCGCTTACTAAACCAATTTCAAGGAAACTTTCAATACAGCGAAATAAAACTTACCCGTAGTTATTTCACGATCAATAACAAAGGTTAAGACTTATAATATACAGTATTTCAAGCATTTATCGAAGAAAAGCCCGGTCAAACCAGCGCCTAACGCACTCAAACACTAACAAAATATTGCTATTATAACAACCGACAACGTCCAGAGAAACGAAAAAGAATCAAAAGTACGGACCAAGTCATAGATCTTAAAATGTGAAACTAATAATCATTCACCAAGAGATGCATTAGCATTAAAAACAGAAAATGAATATGTGCATGCTACAAATGTCAAATTTTCAAGAAAAAAATGCGCCAATTTATCGCTGTACGCAATATATCTCTTTGACATGTAGTCCCCGTATTCTATTGAGCAATGAACTAAATACTTTTTCTATATAAAACGCAGTGAGAAGTTTAAATGACTGTGCATGATTGAAGAAAGCTGGGATGTGGAGAGTACAGGACTATTACACGAGTTCGGTATAGACCAAAAACTCGCTTCCCTGCTTTCATACACGTCGTCCCGGCTTGCATAACAGGCAACACAACTGTCGTGTGCAAATGGCAGTATGTTAATTAACAGAATAATTGACTGATTTTGTACTAGAAAAGTGAAATGGTTTTTATGAAGTTGAAAAGCTAAAGCCTCAACCTCACATCAGGTTATCAATGCTGCATCATCTAATCAAATTTCACAAAGAATGAAGGGTTAGTTGCGTGCAGTTGGGCTGGTTTTTAGACCCTGATAAGACGGTCATTCACGGGAGACCGCGGCAAGAATGAGTTGTAATTACAGACCGTTTTGTCTCGCATCCAACACAAAACATTCATCGTAGTCGCCTTTATGTGCTTGATAGGCAGTGTTATTTATACAAATTTGCAATCTAGTACAGAAAGATACAATGCTTAAATAGATAGGAAGATACAATGCAGTATTACAGTCATAACAAAATGATTACAGTCACAGTCCCATAAACACAAGCACACACGCAATGTTTACACGAACATAAGAAATGCGAGCGCAGCACAATACGATGCGAATACCATGAAAAATTGACGACATAATCCTTGGTTTCGTGTGAAAAGTTTGTAAAATCTTATTCCTACTGAAATTGAGGCACTTTGTGCCACAAGGGCGAAGACGTCACCAGCTAAAAAATCTGTTTTCTATGGTATTAAAATCTTGCAGCAGAGCTCAATTTTTGGCCCAGTAAGCTAAGTGATAGTGTTCGATCTTCAGGTAAAAACATTAACTATGTTATGAGAATTTCCATTACGCACACTTTGTATGAGGATTACTCAAAACTTGTTTCTTGCATCTTCGTCCTTATGGCACGCAACGCCCTAATTTTTGATGCAAAACGATAAGAGTCGCAAATTATCTCCAACATTTGTAGGAATAAAACACACAAATAAAATCCAGTTACCAAAGCCTTTCATTATTCAAGCAATAGGAACATCTCAAGATTACATTTACCATTAAAAAAAATCGAGCGACATATAAAATTTTCGTATCACGTTTACTGTCGTTTAACACGTAAGTTTTATGTTCCAAATAAATTTGAGGGTAGTACACTTATTGTGTTATATTTTAATAAGAAGAAAAGCTTTAGTTACCTTTGAAATCAAAGGTGCACTAAGACACGGCTTTAGTTACTATGAGAAGTAAGAAACAGCTTCAGTTATCATTAGAATAAAACTTAGTCTAACAAACAGTTTTAATTAATAATAGAAGCGAAGGTACACCTAGGGGACCAACAACATATGCACACACCACAACCACAATGTAATACGAAACTGATAGATATTATTACTAAAGGTTTCCATTTGTCCATTGCACAATCATCATACACGAACGCAATCTACAGATGTAACAGATCAATTTGACATCAGAGAACACTAGTTGTGGCAGTCACAATCACTTGACTAATTCACTGAAGAAATGCAAATCCGCTATGTGCTTTTCACGTCATTCAAATTTGGGGACATTTGATGCCTTAATTTAAATCGTTAATACAATGTATTCAATAACCCTTACAATACTCTCACTTCATCACGACGACCCAATTAGAGAGGCAGTTCTCCATCTTGATATTCAAGAACTATTTTAATCTCTTGTATGCGATAAACAGAAGCAGTTTGAATGATCTCAGTGATCTTGATATATCTTGTAACATTCATACGAAACCAGGCTCATCAGAATAAGGACTCAGCTGTTACAAGCCCAAAGTAAAGACATCGAACAAACAGGTCGAGTAGTTACTAATTTCTCTGTTCATACGCATCTCAACACAAGTTGAAAGGTTCTTCATAATTAGGATTCGGAAACTCGCAATCCTCCAATAGACACATCGAGCAACCAACACAAGCAGTTCCCAACAATAGTTGTGTTTGTACAGTTCGCCCCAACCAAGAAGACCTCGTTGCTATTTGGAGCTGCGGAAGCGAGAGCAGTCCGCAATACAATGGATTGTGAGACTTAGCATTGATCGATCTCTGGAGCAGAGCAGTGTAATAACGTCCCACGCAAGGGTCCGCTACACACAGGCTGCTCACATAAAGATCTCTGGTGAGATACGCTCACCAACGGAACTAAGCGACAGAGAGGAAAGAGGGGATTTACGCCCACGGACATGCCCTATTCCAGACGAGAGTAACGTGCAACTGCGGTCACCCAACTATTTAAAACTTTCGCAACTTTCGATGTATGTGCAACGTGATTCCATAAATGAATCGTGAAGTATTTTTGATGAATGTCTGTAGAGCGCTTGATCAATAAGAGTTTCAACTTAAAAAGATCACCACATATCTAAAAATAACATGGAGAATAAAAAACACTAACAAATGTTCTAGTGCACAAGGTCACCGGATACATCGGAGAGAAAACAATGCATGCTCACACTGGAATAAGACCCACGACAGATTCTGACAGACGCCTCTGCTCATGCAGTACAGGCAGCTGAGCTCAGTTGAATTTCCGAGGAGTGCCACGTGCTCCAAACTTCCACAGAAAGCAAAGTAGGGTTACTCAATTTAGCTACTCAAGGCGATTCAAATACAAAAAAGTAAAAGAATTTTTAAAACATGGATCGCCGCATGGGACAACTGATAGAGCTCGTAGTGATGAGCAAGTAAATTGCACAGTAATTAAACTTTTTAAATTGACGACACACGAATATTAGGCCTAAATCAGTTGAAACTGCTGAAAATGAACCAGAATTGTGAAACTGAGGGCCGACAACGGAAACATTTAGAAGTCAGAATACTTTCTATACCACGAACTGCATTGAACAATTTTCAAGTAGTACTCACTGAATACAGTATATTTATACATACAGTGTTCATATTTAGTTAATATACAACTTCAACGTGTTAAAAATATTAAAATTAAGACTGATAGCATCAACGACACATGGGAAAGCCGTTAGCTGTATATAATTTGACACGGATACATAAATATGCATATAGGTAGATTAAAACTTTTATCTCTTTTATTAACACTACGCATTCAAACATGTTGATCTTTCCATAAATTTATGCTACGCCAACACTAGATTTTCCATTCTTGAATAGTGAGGAAGATTGAGTTATTGAATTCATGCATGGGAAGGGAGAGACACCACAGAGCAGATTTGAACATATGTGAATTTCGGGGCATCAATGACGCCGAAGTTGTATGCTCTTATCTCCTCAATGTGTCAAGTTTTAAAACACAAGCTTAAGAAATTGCACATCAAATATTTCGTCCAGAAACAAAGTGCATCACTTGCGACCTGACTATGACTAACCACGTCCTGTTGTTGGCGTGAGAAGAAATAGTTACTGTATTAACTACACAAGCAAGTGGTCTATAAACTTCTGTTTCAATCGAATCTAAACATGCTATATAGAACTGCTCTAGTGCCATCAAAAAAATTCAGTTAAGCTTTACACCTATACCCAATAAACACGTGACGAGAGCCCAAAGGAAAATAAAAACGTATTACGCTCAATAACCTTTGTGGGATTCATTCAAGAACAAAACAGCTCATAAAATGTGTTCAAAGCGGCGAGCAATACATCAAATGCATGACTAATTAGCTGAAGCTTGACTACACTTGATAGATGTTGGTTAGACACTGAGGAGTGGTCATATTTTCAGCCAAAGTTCTCGTTTTTGAGTTGAAACGACGAATTTGTGAGATTATATTAGGACGGAAACTAGACCACTTAAGACAACATTAATCATTACACACGGCTCAGAAAATATTACATTCTGTGTTGCATGCAGCAAACAGGACGCAGTGAGTAAATAAGCGTTCAAGCACTCAATGAATGTTGTACAGTAGCGTAGGGATATTTCCTTTATATTAGGATGCTTGAACTCAAAATGTTGGAGGGCTCCAGACGTACTAGAATTCTAAGCTCCGTGGCACCGAGTTCAGTTAAGTCACTGCAATCTGACGAAGCTCTTTCTTCCTTCGTACTATTATAAACTGCTCGTTTCAGTAATCTGCGCAGTAATTTGCGGACTTGTTTTCCAGCATCTCCGTCTATGACACTCGTTTCATGATACCAAAAAGAATGATTTGTTGGCTGATTGCAAGTATAGCACACGCATAAACGTGTCGCCGTAATTTTAAATAATTTTAGAACTCAAAAAATATTAGATTGTAGTACGAGCACTATGGAATACGAAGCCCAAAGAGGGAATTATTCGGGGTAAATGAGACTAACCTCACCCGAAAAAACAGGTCAGGACGAACGGTAATTGTTCCTAAATACAACTCATTACACATTTAAAAAATCAATTATTTAATTAACATTGAGCAC
The DNA here is from genome assembly GCA_006783055.1 of Trinorchestia longiramus. Taxonomy (NCBI): domain Eukaryota; kingdom Metazoa; phylum Arthropoda; class Malacostraca; order Amphipoda; family Talitridae; genus Trinorchestia; species Trinorchestia longiramus. The sequence continues at coordinate 339,544 of VCRD01000022.1, forward strand.
CAGAAACTATTCAGATTATCAGATACTTGAACCAAGTGAATCATTGCTAAAACTAGAAGATATTACTTCACAGGGCATCATGCCTCTTGACAGTTGAATTTGGTGGTGGTAAATTTCCCTCTTGCAAGAAAGACATTTTGACCCAGAACAAAAGGTAACGTTGGACTCGACACTCGAGATGGGCACCTCGGGTTGGCGTTGAAATACTCGCCCGTTAAACTTGTCGCGCCAGTTTCAGGGACCATCCAATTTATTGTGCCACGGACGCTGAGGTCTTTCGAAGGAATTTTTCATTTTCAATACCACTGGATTCTTGACGCAAGTGTCTGTATCATTTATAGAAATGGAATTATAATCGGCTGTGTGACTAATAAGTACAACCCTATGAATAATATCAACTTGCCCTAGAATATTCACACATATTTTAATGACAAACATTTCCGGAAGAAATTACAAAAGCAAATCACAGACGGGGGCTTAACTTTGGAAGTAAACCCAAATTTTGAAAGTCTACCCAAATTTGAAAAATTGCGCAAAATTTGACAATTCGTGCGTACGCAGTAAACTGTGTAATTATTTATAGAAGTGTGACAAATGATGTTGAGCCAATAAAATGGATATTATTGATTCTACAATCCAGTGCAACTAAAAATGAATTCGTAAAAAATAGAGAAACGGAAATTAAAGATACGCTGCATCACACAGTTGTGTACGTATTTTGACGGAAAAATTAGTTTTGTATGTTAGACTTTCGTCATTAGTGAATTAGCAACGCTGGTAATTATGCACATGACGGTTCTCTAGTTTCTTTCTCCGATGACATTTTCATCATTGATATCTTTCAACAAAATTTTAAAGTCAGCCAATTTCACTTAGACCGTTTGATAATAAGCTCGGATCGATGTGAGTCGCTACCTACGAGTACACACGACTCGAAAGATAATCCTATACAAAGAAAAAATCAAAGAGAAAAAATCAAATTTTGCATTACGTTGAAAAAGTACCAGAAAGCGCATTGAAAATTTATCAGTGTTAAAAACAATTACAGGTGAATGCATTTGATGAATAAAATGCTATTGTCACTGTTTGTTTACTTATTTCAGGAGCAAAGTGTTAGTTGAGCAAAACAATATTTCTGCTAGCAACGAAAATACAAGTGCTCTAAAAACAAACACTAGAAGTTTTCAAGATTATTAAAATTTAATGGATTCGAAACAACACTTATTTCATAGGAATGAAAGTGGAGTAAATAGGACCAACATGCGTTTGTCCCATGTAACAAATATGAAGTTGATTTTAAAGTAATCAATTTCATCCCAGAAGAATCCAGACAAAAATATAAACGATGAAAGTAGCCCAGATATTACGAATTAACTTTTTAACGTTAATCAAAAATTAGCAAAATGAAAAGTTCATCCATTTGGCACTCCGACCAGCATTTGAATACATTGGATCAGATGTTTGAATTTTGTAGTCACAGAGTTTTCCTCTAAAAATTCGAGCAGCCATTCCTTCTCACATGTTCGTAAAAAATTTCAACAAGTATCCTAAAGTATTTTAGGCATCTTTATGAGCTGCGTAACAACGCAAAGTCACATAATTACGAATGATTAATGTTATAATACACGCTACGCATAAGTACGTTTTCAAAAAGATAAAATTACATTGCAAACTTTACTTGAGCCTTGGAGTAATCAATTTCTTCCATTCTGAAGCTTACCGAGTAGATCCACTCTAAGTGTTAAGAAACTTAAGGTACGCAAAACATTTAAGTTCCCTAGAATATCCAAAAAATATCTGACAACAGACATTAGTCTTTGAACTTCGGGGTTTCAGTATGTTTTCACCTTTCCCACAAGATCTTAAAAATAGTCTATTACTGATACTATCCAGGAAACACGTGGTTTGGAACTATTCCAATCTCGACAACATCCTGAAAGCATCCAACTACGTTCACTATTCTAGGAACTTCAGGTTTCTCCTTGTAATCAATTTCCCTACAGTATCTTGTAAGCATGCAAGCAAGTTCTTGATTCTCGGAAATTCGATGCATGACGCGCCCGATATTGCAAGCGCCGTCGCTTCATTCGCTCTCAAAATTGCGAACTAATCCTTCGCTAAGCTTCCCTTTGAAGGGCTACGGGGAAGCGCGACTGGGCTCCTCATTATCCAGGCTTCCGAAACAGCCCCACAATAATGCAAAAAAATGTAACAAATAACACAGTGCAAAAAACACGTGAAATATTATTGGACTGTTGAATAAAGAGAATTCTGTCAGATTACCCAAAATCCTCGACTAAGCACGTCCAATGACACAATTAGCAGCGGGGCAGTAGCTGCGAGAGATGGAATAAGAAGGGACATGGTTAGGGTGTACTGAAGTTACAACTAACGTTTAATTAGAGCATGAAACTTTCCTAGAAATGTAGTTCAATTACGAAATATACTAAAAAAACTTAAATTGCATGTTAATTTAACTTAGCCTAGGCTTCGAAGGGCCGAAATGCCCGCTGAATCCTCTGACGCCAAAGACACATGTAATATGATGGGGAAACAAAAAAAGCTGGCCTATGTACCCTAAAACAAAAAATGTCTCGTTCACATTGGGTAACTCACTGTGCGATAAAAATTATTGTATTGGATATAAAAATTATTGTATTGGATAAAAAAATTATATATTGAAAATTGTTACATTAAAAAAAAGAAATTAATATTTTTGCCAAATCAACGCCAATTGAATACTATTACTAGATCAATTGAAATCAAATTCTGACAACATACATGAAAAAGAAATTGGCAACTAAAATGAGGAAAATAAGTATGGAAAATGGGGAAAATAAGTATGGAAATTTTACTATTATAGCAGAAGATGATATTCATGTTAATGCTGTCATATGCTGTGGCTGAGTAATAAAATCAGTTACGTCTGTCCGTTGGAACACAGAAAGCACAGCAAAAAGTCCGAGTTTGTAACACACTATTTGAAACGGAGAAATTTGAACTGATGGACAGCGGCGAGCAACGTAGCGGGCCTAAGCAGGACCATCAATATAAGGGTGTCAGAGCTCATCAGGTCGGTGTTGTAGAAGTTCACGCCTCTCCATCACACGCAGCGCTTTCGGATGTTCCTCAATGGCCACGTGTCTATCAGGCATCGGCAGACGAACAAGAAGATAAGCTCACTGAAGTTTGAATTAACCTAAATTAGGACGTTATAGTACAGGGACTCGTGGACTGTCTTACAGGGTGACGTGTTCATCAGGAGACCACTGAGCAGGCTGACATGTATTGTGTTGACCGTTGCAGGAGGGTAGACCACATGGTGCACTCAACATAAGAGGAAACGCACATACGCACGCGCTAAGTACACTGCTCTACCTGCATTCTTGAACCAAGTCTCAGATATATAAACAATGCAATTCATATACTTTTAGAGTGAAGATATGGGAAATAATTTAAATTTCTATTACACATACGATGTTAGTTCACGATAGTTTTACTGAGAGTCAACTGTTGAAGTAGGAAGATATTTATGCACATTGAATCACGGCAATAATTTAGTGAAGCAGTACCAGAAGCGTGCAGTTTTATCTCGTAGTACTGTACGATCGGCTGGCACAGCCTTCTACAACTGACTAAACCTTGGAAACACCTTAGGGCTTACGAGGCCCGGTTCAAGTATTATTATATTTTATTTAAAATAGATTGAATGAACGTTATTCATTACGAACACATCAACAACATGGGTAACAACAAACTTGCAATAATAGAAGTTTTCAAACAAGGAAAAGTAACCGAGCCTGACACGCCTACGTGGTTTCCGACGCTATACATAGGGTAGTGTGGGGGCAAGTCGTACATGGGGGCGACCCGTACAGTCGCGATTGACAAAAAACAAATGGCGGTATGATGACGTCACGCACGCTGAGGATGAAGAAGATCCATCCAAACAGTCCGCCATATTTGTTGACGGCGCTGCTCCGCCGCTGTTCGTG